>QANU01063222.1:141114-163130 GCA_003254905.1 Nissolia schottii
AAAAAAAAAAAAAAAAACTACTAGTTACACAAAAAAATAAAATAAAGAAATTTTTTTAAAAAAATAATAATAAAAATATGTATAAAAAAGAGGCTCAAGATATTGAACAAATTACAAAGCTATTTGAAAAACAAGCAATTTATAAATAAGGCATATAAGAGAAGAAAGTGATGAACATGAGAAAAATATTTCTAGCAAGTAGAAAAAAGATTGGCAAGAAAAGCAGCCAATTTACTGTTCTTAACAAGTAGACCAAAGTATTCAACTGAATACATGGTATACAATTATACATCTACTGCAGTCCCAAGCACAAAGAAGCATATCCATATTTACATCTTGATGAATCATGACATGAGATTCATATAACGACAAGTTTAGAGAGATAAATTAGGCAACATATAAAGTTCATCATGCATACCTCTAAGTGACCGCCTCTTACTAAACCTCCTATTGCAAAGAACCTTACAGGACCCTTGCCCTTCAGGATCTACAGTGGTATTGGGCATTGCAACTGTCTGGTTGATATGACTTTCAAATGTAGTCCTAACTAATTGATTTTTGCTCCTCTTGTAGTAGCCATCAGAGAAGGCTGTCTGAGACTTGTCATCAACAGCGACAGAAACATCTCGAGAATTTGAAGATGCTACCAATTGATTTGTTTTGGGCTTTATATACACTATTCTCTTTGTGTTCAAAGAGAAAATATTTCCATCATTTGCCTCAACTTGGCTCTCACCACTACAAAGCTGACCAGTATGATTATCAGGAGTTTCATGATGCTTCAAGCCATCTTCAGAAGAATTTGGTGCATCAATAGTTTCTATCAATTTACTAGGATCCGATGCATTTTCACGGCAACCATTGGAAGGAAGTTCTAACAATGGAGAAGATATATTTTCCTCTGATTGGGGGTCGGTGGGAAGTGGAGGTGTTCTCTGCCTCTGCTGAGGAGCATTTGTTACTCCTGTTTTCATGGTCGGTTGATCTGTCACATCTACCCTGCTTTCAGAACTGGTGCTCTTTGGTAATTCATCTAAGCTCAAAGGTGACTGATTAGTTGAAGAGATCTGAGGTACGGCAGAAACTGTAGGTTGCCTTACAAGACTGTTACCTTTCCGAATGTAAGAGGTATTTTGAAGGTTTGCTTTCCTTTCTAGAATTGGTCTTTTCTGAGAAAATGTTCCTGCTGAAAGCTTGTTTCCAGGTAAAGAAGCAGGAGAATTATTACCTGAACGATGCCAAGTCCGAGGCTTTGATATATGGTTTGAAGAGGCAGATGTGTTTGTCTTTGACTTTGAAAAGGTTAAAGAATGACCCTTGAAAGTTTTAGGAATGATACCTCCAAGCTTATTTTTGCTAGCATTTTCTGAAATATATGATTTCAGACCCTGAGGTGTAATTTTGGAATTAACTTGGGATGTTTGTGGCATTATGTTCCTGAAGATTGGGTTACTACGTGCAGTCACATTATCTGACTTCATAATCCTTTTAGTATTCTGTATAGGCAAAGTAAATGTAGGCAAAACAGAACCATGTTCAACTGCAGATATATCCAGATTTTCTTCATTCCCACAAATGTCATCATGGGTTGCTGTACAGTCTAATATCCGTCTATCAGGTACTTCTGATGTCATCCCTAGCGAAGACATATCTGATAGTGCATCAGGAGCATCCTCAAATAATTCACCGTTGGCAGGACAAGACATGAGATTCTGCTGAGGAATTAAATCATCCTTCATATTGAGATCATTAGATTCCACACCAGCACAAGATCTTTGCACACAATCTTTATACAAGTAATTTCCTTCAACAGGCTGTGAATCAGTCTTTTCTCCCTTAATATTTCCAATAACCAAAATGTCAGTTTGAGTATTACTTACAGACTTGGGAGTACCATTTTCTTTCTGCTCACCATCCAACATTGAGAAGTGAACATTAGGGATGTCTAACTCATCACGAAGTGAATAAGACGCAATATCTGGGTGCCTCAATTCCAAATGCTCGGAACTCATGGTTTCCCTATTTGCATGAATAGACTCAAAGGAACCACCAACCAAAATATTGTCAGACAATTTAGTAATATCCTCTGAATAAGGCATTGACAGAGAAGTAGAGAGAATATCCCTGTCTGATTTCTCATGTGCTTGTTCATCACTGAAATTGATAGGAGTTTCAGCACACGTGGAAACCACAATCGCATCACTGAATTTGGTTAGACAATGAGTAATATCTGGGTGAGTAGCCGTGACTTTTATCCTTTTAGAAACCGGTGAGACTTTATTTGCATCGTCAGTCTCATTATCTCCAACACAAGATTCAGCCTCTAAAAGCCCCCAATTCTCATGTGAAGTAATGACCCCATCCTGGCAGGATTGTGAGTTAAAATCTAAGCTTTGAACAGACTGATCTAAAACTTCTGAAGGGCGTGAAATATCCACATCATTTGCATGGCTAACTGAAGTTACAGGTTCTGGAGAAACACCCTCCATCTTTGAGCTCAAAAACTTCAAATCAGTCTTTCTCATTTTTATCTTGATTGTATCCCCTTCAACAAATCCAATTGAGATATTAGAGTTTGGGAATGTTTCTTCTGTGTCACAATTAACAGGGGATATGGTGGCATAACAGGGAGACACCTGATTTGCAGCATCGTTTGTGATATCAGACTGGTGAACAGAGGTATCATCTAAATTAGCTGGTCCATTATCAGAACCCTGCTTCTGTACACTAGAATTTTGCAGGCAATCTGGACCAGCTTCAATCCTAGTATTTTCTGAACTAGAAAATGCTAACATTATACTGCTTGACACAGGGATGGCTGTATTTGGATTTTCTTCCAAAACGGCATACTGAACAATACTAGGGTCTTTATTTTCAGAAGTCTTACCAACACCACCATTATTGCCGCTGTCAGTAACTGTTAACATCTCTCTTGAACCTGTGAGATCACTGCAATTCAAGCCATGAATCCTATCACTGGCATAATTACATGCATTTATAGGATCTGAGTTAACAATATTGTCAGCCGAACTAAGCAATCTGCAATTCAGTTCATCCCCTACATCTATAACAAACCTATTCTCTGAGAATCCTACATTTGAATATTTCTCAGGTGATAGAAACTCTTGATTCTGACATAACTGCTGATTATTATAATCCATATGACTGATTTCAGAAAAAGTACTTCCATGTAATGATTTAGTAACCTTGTCAGTATTTGGCATGCTAAGCAAGTTGTGGACAAAATTATCTGCATCTAAACAATCAGAATCACTCTTTTTATCTTCACTACCAGAAACAAAAGATGAAGAATTTGAAACGTTTTGACCTCTGGCTACTTTCCCAATATCAGAAACTTCATCAGTCTTACATTCCGGTAACCTGGAATGTGGCCCCAAACTCAGTATGGATAAATCTACCTTTTTATCTTTGGGAAACACATTCCCTTCCTTTGGAAAATCGTACAAATGGTCAGACATGGCCACCTTGTCAACAATGATGCTTTTCTCCTTCAAATGAGGTTCAACTTTGTCAGGATCAGATATAGTTGATGAATTAAGTTTGACACTATCTGCTTGGACTGTATTTGCTGACAGAGATTTCGACACAGCAGAATTTGGATTTACAACAACTTTCTTCACCACTCTTTTAACAATTTTTTTCTTCTTGACAACCCTCGGGGAGGATTTACCCGAACAACTTTTGGTATTTTGATCTGAAATCCCAACCTCATTTTTCTCATGAGGATTACCAGTCACATTGGCGCAAGGTTGAGGACAAGTGTCAAGGACATTCTCCTTTGAGCTCAAGTCCTTGACAGAACTAGAGGAGTCATTTGCTTTGCATGGTGAGCTATTTAGATTTACAGCACCAGTAGATAGTTTAGCTGGTTGCAAACCAGAACAATCATAGTCAGATACCAAAACCTTCTTTCTCTTTTCTGTGTAAGTCAAATCTGTATCGGAAGCTGAAGCCACATTCGTATCAGAGACAACGGCCACCGAACTTGAAGGGGCCACAATAGCCTTGGCCACCAGAGAATTTGATTCGAAAGAGATATCAACCTCGACAGGACTTCCTCTCCTTTCTTCTGCTTTCATCCCGTGACCTCCATGCTGCTCCTTACCCCTGAAGAAATTAGAGTTAGAGTCACCAGCATAGCCGGCATATCGTGATTGTTCAGCCTCACGGTTCCTATAACTCGATTTTACAGTCTGAAGCCTAAGAAGAGCACTCTTCTTCTGAATCTGTTTCTTCGGAGGAGTGCGCGAAAATTCATGACCACACTCCCTGCTGTTCCCTCTACCAGTATACCTACCCGATTCTGAACCATAATACTCCCGCTTCGACATCAACCGGCAATCATCACCATCCCCAGCAGAACCAATCTCGCTGTTTCCCAATTCGAACTGTGAATCAAGCAGCTCCCTAGGTCCCTTCCTCTCATTGAACCACATCTTGCTTTCACCATGCCCATCTCTTCTTCCACTCCTTGACACTCCACCCTCAAATTCCCCATCATAAACACGAACATAGCCCCCAGGTCTCGAATCAACACCCATCTCCCTTGACATCGCCGGCGCCAGACCGAAGCCTCCGTCGGCCAAGTCAAGGCTCGGTGCCAAATCCCCCGTGCGGCGGTGGTGGTAATTTGCATCGCCGCCCCGACCCCACGCAAAATCCTCCTCCCTAGGGTTTCTCTCGTACTCCATTCTCAGCCGAGAGTTCCCACCCTCGGGATCATACCGAAATTTTTCAATCGGCAGCGGCCGCGGAACCACATCGTGATCCATAGGATGGAGGCGCATCTCGCGGTCGAGATCGAGGGGAGGGTAATTACGCGGGGGGCGGTTGACAGGAACACCCCTGTGGCTAGGGATCCATTGTTTTTCGGGGTCAAAATCAGAGATGGTGCGGCGGGGAAGGGGATCGTCGGGGTGGATTCGAGTGGAGATTCTTGGAGATTGGGGGAAGGCGTGGATGTGGTTGGTGGAGATTGGGCGTTCTTCTTGGAGAGGGCGGTGGGGGTAGCTGGGGGGATTGAAGGAGGGGTTGTTGTGGTTGTAGGGTGGAGGAGGAGGGGGAGGAGTGTGGATGTTGCGATAGGAGAGGGGTCGGGGTTGGGGTTGCGGTTGGGGTTGGGGAGGAGCGGGTGGCAGAGGAGGGAGGGAGGAAGGCGGGGGAGGAGGCGGAGGTAGATGGTGGTGGTGATGGGGAGAAGGGAGAGGAGCGTACCTTGTGCGGTGGTGGTTGTTGTGGAGGTTGTGGTGGTGGTGGAAGTGCGAGTTGGAGTGGTGTTGATCCATGACCATGGACGACGATGATGGTGATCTGAGAGTCGGAGATAGTGCTGCTGGTGGTGGTGGTGGCGGTGGCGGCTGCGGCTGCGGCTGCGGCTGCGGCTGCGGCGATTGGATCAGACGACAATGTCACGCTGCGTAAACTCGTGAGGTTCTCCTTCTTTTTGCTGGGTTGAACGACGGCGTTTGAGTCTGCTATTGCATTCAATGAACCTGGGTGGGTCTCTCTGACTTCTTTAGTTAGTACAACTGTTACGTTAGCCTTTTCTTCTTCCTTTATAAACTAGAACATATCTTGCGCTCTTTGCGGAATGGATTTATTACGTGTATATTCCTCTCGAAATATTTTATATCTTATTATAATAATATAATAGGTTTAATGTAAAAAAAATTTATTTATATGAATTTCGATCTGAACAGACTTTTTTTTTTAAAAAAAAAGGTTTAAATTTTTTACAGGGTGTGGTGATTTTAAATTAAAAAAAAAAGTTTGAATTCGCCACATTTTATGATAAATTCAGACTTTTTTTCTTTTCTTTTTTTTAAAATGTCTGAATTTGTCATAGAGTGTGACAAATTCAGATTATTTTTCTTTTTTTTAAATTTCTGAATTCACCACAGCGTGTGGCAAGTTCAGATTATTTTTCTTTTTTTTTAAAATGTGTGAATTCACCATAGGGTGTGGCGAATTCAGACTCAGACTCATACAATTTTAAATTTGTGTCCCATATTTTAGTTTACAAGTAAGTAATGAAGTCATATAAATGTAATGAGGTCGTGCGGAGTACATAACTGAATTAATAAATAATTAATAATATAAATGAATTTAATCTCATGACAAACTTATGACAATTTTTACTAATTCCATTATTCATTATCAATAAGAATTATTATCTAAGCAAAACTTTTATTATGAAAATTAACCATTCTAAAATTTGTCTTTACATCGCTAGGCTCTCGTGTTACTGTAATCACGATGCTTTTCATTGGTTTTCTTTTAATTGATATATTTTTATTTTATCAATTATAAATGTAATTAATTAATTTTAATGAAAAAAATATAATATAAATACATTTTTATTTTGTTTGCATTTATATTTATTGTGAAGAAAAAATAATTTTGTATAAGTAAGTTTTTAATATCTTTCATTATAGTTTTATACAAAAATATTTTTTTACTTGAAACATCCAAACAATTTAACAACTTCTAATTCTAGAAATAAGTACTTTCTTCCGCTAAAACCAAAATGATCTTATGCATCTATTTGTTGCTTTTGCATCTATTTTTTGCTTTTACTTCTACCGATACTTTTTATTCTAAAAAAAAAAGCAAACAAACGCACCCTTAATTTGAATTATTTTACATACTAAACATCATGTTTGAAATTTAAATAAAATTATATCTAAATAATTTAAATATTTATTTTAGATTAAAAATTGATTTGAATATTAATTATTATGTTTAGAATAAATTAAAAAATATTTGACTTCATTAAAAATATGATTTAATTCAAATTGAATTAAGTTTTAACTTAAAACAAATCTGGTAGTGTTTATAAATGAAATCATTCCTTAGTTTTTAAAACATCCCAACACAATATTTAATGGATTTCACTGTAAAAATAGAGGGATTTGAGTTCTTTAAAATGAGATCATTTAACAACTTTGATAAAATGAGGGAGTTCTGCTACACATACACCAAAAATCATACATCATACATACACCTTGTACTTATATACATAAAGTTTATGTTTTAATTCATGTAAATTTTGTGCACTTGATTAAGTATAGTTGAGAGTATCATTTACAAGTTTGTAATGTTTGTGCACTCGTGAGAATAAAGTTTATGCATTATTAATGGTGTATGTATGAGTGTATGAAATTGGGTGTACATGTAGCATTTTTGAAAATGAGGGAATCACAACATTGAATGAATAAACCAAAAATTGAAACTCATTCTCACGATTTTTTACTTTTTTGCCCCTGGCTCTGGAACAAATTACCAAAATACCCCCGTTTCAAAACATATTACAGGACTACCCCTTTCTGCTGACATGGCAGGATTCTGTGAAAATCATCGGTTCTCGGGTAAGCTACAAAAATTCAAAAAATAATCTTGCAAAAAAGTCAGGACGCTCTTTATCGTGCGTGCGGGGGAGGGGAATCCATCGGTTTGGACTTCGAAGGGCCCAACTGGCTTGGACTCATGCGCGTGAGCCCAACTCCCTTCTCAACTCTTTTTACCAAAATAACTACTAAAGGTATATAAACACTTAAAAGGTTTGTGATCTAACCAATGTGGGACTAGAGCTTTTGAAATACATAGCTTTGCTCTACTTCTCCCAAATACATAAGCTTTTGAAATACATAAGCTTTGTTCTACTCTCCCAAATACATTATAGATTGGTATTTATACAACCAAATTCTACAAATAAATATATAGATGTATGAATTAAAATGGACAATAAATATATGAATGTAATTGCTATGTATATTGATAGTATAAAGTTTTTTCACACTGTCATCTAATCTTATCTTATCACATAAGTAGAAATAGTTAACTCTTCACTCAATCCATCAAAATTTATTAATATAAAATGATAGCGTACAATTTTCAAGACAGTCTTGCATAGCAATTAACATCAAATTATTTTTATTAATAATATACAAAGAATATAAAACATTTATATATTTTAAAAGATTTCAATGTATGAAGAATGATTTTTATTCAAACATACTTATTGAGAAATGATTTTTATATTTCAATTGACACAAATAAAATAATGCATTTACATATAAGTATGAATAATTATATATTTTGATTAGTTATCTATATGCTTAAATATTTTGATTTTAAAATATAAACTTAAATGACAAAATTTTATGTTGTCGTTAGTAAAAAAAAATTGGTTAATAAATTTTTTTAGACAAATAGGAACACCATAAACATTGCACAACACCAAAAACAAATAGTAAAAAATTATATAGATGACATGAAATCCAAAAAGATAGAATTTTTAACCAATTATATTGGGACTATTATCTCTCCATTATCTCTAACAAATATTTTTAATTACAAATAAAAAAATAAAAAAGAGAAAAGAGCATGAACTGTTTCAATCCTCACTCTCCTCATTCTCAGTTTCTCACTAACTTATCACTTGTTCCAAACTTCCACTCCACAACGACATCGCCATGGGACAGCCACTGCAAGGGGAGACGAAGCGGAAGCTGTAACATTCTGTTTTTTTTTCTTAGTAAAGATTTCACATAATAAACAGAGATATAAGTGATATAATTAGACTAGAATTTTAAATCTCAATTTTATTTCCCGGAAATGCCAAATAAGGTAATACTTTGTGATTTCGCGAAAATCTTCAAACATCGGATTTATTACCTTTCATCACCGGAATTTAATTAGGCATCAAAGGTACATGTAAAGAACATTCTTACGAAAAATAAATTTATAAATACCTTGGATGAACTTAAATTCCATAGTAGAAAAATTAGTAGAACACAATGGTGTGACCAGAATATTTTTAGGACACCCGTACACGAAATACCCGAACAGCTAACGACCAAACACGATCAAACGCGATCAGGATTTGGTCTCAAAAATTGAGGACCAAGAGTTCGTCCATGAGACAATGGAATACATGGCCATAAACTCACCACTTGGAAAGTCAAATTATTCAAGTTTTTCCTTTTGATGAGTAAGCATGCTTAGTCACCATAAGTGACATCGTGGCTTACATCATTATTTATTTAATTTCAATTAATTATTTTGAAAACTTGAAGAGGAGGCATGGCCAAGAGGGCCTATAAATAGCCCCTTGAGCTCTTCTAAAAATCACATAAGCAAGCTTGTCATACACAGTCCATTTGTGCACTTTGTCGTTACTCTGCTGAAATACAAACACAAGAACTCACCTCACAAACCTAACCACAAATCTCTCATAACCTAGTCCCTTTTTATTCTCCCTCATTTCCCTAAGAAAGACCCAAATACACCTCCTCTAGGACTTGTTCGAAAGCAAGGCACACAAAAGCTCTAAGCACCAGAACACTTTAGGGTTTCTGAGCCAGTTTCTTCGAAATCAATTAGAATTGTTTCAACAAGTGGGTAAACCGATTTTCCACTGTCTATGTGGCTTGTTATGATGCATTACACTTGAATATTATTGTATATATGTTGTTTCTGTTTGTCTAGAAACTGCTGGTGTTATTTGTATTTCTGTTAGGATTTAGGTATACCTAAGCTTGGAATAGGAACATAACATGTTTTGGATAGGAACTGCATGCTAGGATTTTTATCATGAAAAAATAATAGTATTTTTGAAATCTACACGAAAAATCGAGTGGTGATGTTAAGTTTTGTGATTATTGGAGCCCGACGAATTTCTCTGTAAAATAGACAGAAAATGACATTTTGGACGCACAAGGGCAAAATGGGAATTTTGAAATTAGGGACTCCAAAACTGGGTTGGTTGTTTATGAAAAATGGGTATCAAAAACCTTAAGGTCAAGCCTTGAGCCTTTCAGGTTTTTGAGAACTAAAATTTCAAAGAAAATCAGGTTTTACGGGTCAAAAACAGCATTTTTGGGAAAAAGGGACAAAATAGTAGTTTTGAGATTTTGGGATAAAAATCTGAGTTTATAAGTATGAAAAACGAGCTTAGAGCTATCCAAAACTTTCGGGTGAGGTCTTGAACCCATTCCAGTTTGTGAGAACTAAATTCTGATAGAAAGCGGACGGTTGCAGAAAAGCATTGATACGCCGTAGTTTTAGGCCATGATCGTTGTTATACTCTATGTTATATGTTTATATTGATGCATCATGAGGAACGAGTTGTCATTAGAATGTTAGGACAACCTTAGATAACTAGAGGAATGATCACTTAACTATGACAAGCACATCAGTGAACATAGGGAATAAGTAAAGATTATATGAAGGTATCAACCACAAGTGGCTTCGAATACCTTAAAGGTGAACATAGTTATATGAATAAGGAATCCCCCTCTCTTAGCACGTCCAACAGACAAGCTCCTTGTCATTCCTGCAAGATGGATTGGTAATGATTTGAACACAGGCTTAGACCTGATTTAATGTTATAGACAATACGTCCCAAAGTAGTGACGTTAAAATACAACGCGTCCCAAAGTAGTGACACTAGTACGTCCCAAAGTAGTGACGTAAGGGGCCAAAAGGACAATAAAGAATGAACGAACTAGTCCATGCCTAGTCACGTCGAAAGGGCAGGCCCCTCACCATCCCCCAAGCTGGATGGTTGTTCCTATCACTGTTTGATGGTTAATGCTAAAGAGCTTATTTGGCTAGCTACCACACCGGTCAGAGCACTGCCGGGTCGTCAACGATATGGAAATGCAAGTAGGTTGTAGCCGGAGGCCACGACTACAAAGGTGGAAGGACATAAAGAACTAAGAAGGACGCAACCCCGTCACACAAGCTTGACAGGGCGCATAAAAGATTCCCCAAATCCCCTCATGCATAAGTTATGTGATGTATGTACCGTCAAGAGGACTCTCGAGATGGTCTATACGGAAGTTATAGACTACACGCATATATAACTGGACAACTATGATACTCCAGCGAATAAAGTAATAAGCATGAATCCCTAGGTAACTCAAAGATTAGAGATCCCCAGTCACCTAGTAAAATAGATAAAGTTACTCAGGATTTAGACGAATGATAATAATTAGTAGGAATCTAGTATGCATGAACACTTAAAGATCTCCTGAGTGGCCTAGATCATAACTGAGGTAATGAGAAATTCCTGACACTAAAGGTATCCCACTGAGGACGAAATGTTCTTACCCCCACTTGTTTATGACTCTAGGGGCAGGCGAGGGTTACGCCGAGCAGCAGGAGGAGCAGTGAATAGCGGTTATATGAAGTAGGCACCTGATAGGACAAGGCATGAGGAATTTTGGGATGGCCTAATGGAACTGTGCACTAGTTAGCCCTTATGTGTGTAGTTGGGTAATGTAATTTGATAGATATGACGTGCGTATATTAAATATTGTAATACTTATGTGAATTCTTGTAAATGTATGTGATGGACAGCGTATGTGATTATCTCTCTGATTGTGCTATGCTTGATTGATAGTCGTAAGCCCAAGGCTCTATCGTTTGTATTATATACCCTATTCAAGCGCGGCTCATATTTTATGCAATAAACAAGGAGAAGAAAATTTTTAAAACTGGTCCATATTTTCCTAACCAAGTATTTCTGAAATTAATAAAGGACTATAAATATTCCCACCGAGTACTTAACAACCTAGTGAGCATTGCATACGACTTAAGCGTAAGCAGTTAGCTAGGGTGTTATAGTTGCCACCTTGCGAGTCGTCATGTGAGGGGTCTCCTTCGATGTCACTGCTCCGACGCCGTCGGTGGAACATAGCTGACTTGTTGCCGCTGGTCGCATATCTATCACCGTCTCCCCAACTTGAACCACCAGAATCCTCGTTTAATGTCCTCCTTCACACTCCCACACATGTCTGCTTATTCACCGACGTGGGTTGCATCTTTGTCGTTGCCGCTGCGAAACACGCTAGCTAGCTGTATACGCTCGAGCCGTACGCAATGCCCGCCATGTTGTTTACTTTCTGGTGATCTCTTTTTTTTTTCTTTTCAAAATTAATGGTTATGAAAATCAGGACCCATTTTTCATTCACACATACAGTTCATAACATAGGAGCCGTGAGTGCGAAGGAAATACTATTACAAACGACAAAGCCTTTAGGCTCTATATATAGTGCATACATTACATATTACAAGTTCGGCGGGTCCATTATAGGCATACACAGAAGTAATACAGTAGTAGCAACATTGCAATACATAAATATCAACAGCTCCTTTATTTCTGATACTTTTTATTCTTCCGGGCTTTCCTCATGTTTCCTCGGCAGGTTCAGTGGCGTCAGCATAATAAGAGTCATCATCCGTCCCTGGAGCCATAAACGAGTGGGGGTGAGAACGATAGGTCCTCAGTGGGCAATACTCAGACGTGACCTTATGTTTCTCAATTATTCTCCAGGCTGCTCAGAGAATTATCTAGGTGTACATCCATACTAATTCTCCTACCAGTTATTTTCTTAGTCCTAGGCCCTGAGCAGCTTTACCTAAGTTACTAGGTGATCAGGTTACTACTCTTGTCATTACCTAGGCTTCGTGCTCATTAACTTTACGGTACTGTAAAGGACATAATAGTCGACTTGGGTTGTTCCCTTGACAATATATAATGCATAAACATATATAAATGCATGCATACTTGCGTACGTACTAACCTACATACATACATTCATTCATTCTTGCATGTAACTACTAACTACATAGTGCATGGGGAAACTCTGGGGATCTCTTACGCGTACCGGCTTGCCCGGGTTAGTGTCCTTCTTAGTCCTTTTACCTTCGTAACTGTGGCATTCGGTTACGATCTCCTTCTATTCTCTATCATGTTGACCCGGCATCGCTCTAACCGAAATGGTAGCTAACCACGTAAGGCTCATAGGAGGTAATCATCAACACGATAGGTACCACCCCCCCTTACTGAGATGGTGAGGGATCGACCCTTGGACTCGATCAGGTGTGGACACGTTCCTCTTTTACTTTATTCTTAGCTCTTTACTGGGTCCCCCTTTCTTTTCTTACAGGACTTGTCCTGTTCTCTTTTACTTGTAGGCCTTGGCCTGTTCTCTTTACTTTACTCTTTACTTTCTGAATCAAGTCTCTCTACCTGCGTTGCTCTGACCAATTCGGCATGTAGAATTGGTGAAGTGCGTGTCTGTAAGACGTGCCAAGAGAATGGGATCTTCCTAATCATATAACTAATTAATCTGACTAAGGCCACCCGAATCCTTGGTGATCGGAGCCTTAGTGCTCTGCTTTATTCGCTAGGGTCCAATTATGTACCTTTAACTTTACGTGAATACCTCTAGTTATCTAGGGTCGTCCTAACTCCTATGACGACCGTTTCCTCATGATGCATGCTTTTGTGTACCAAAAATAGGCATATCCTCACTCATTGGATCCCTTGGAACCACAAAAATCTCAAGTCCTTCAGGTTTCATTCAAATGTCTAGGGTTGCATTCGAATGAATCCCTGCGAGTTTTTTCATTCGACTGAAATGGGAGTTTCAATAGATTGAAACCTTCAGAGTTCTTTCATTGGAATGAACTTGGGATTCAATCGATTGAAATTCGAAGATTTTCTTTCATTCGACTGAATAAAAATTCAATCAATTGAAAGGTAAAAATTGTTTTCATCCGATTGAAAACTTATTTCAATCGATTGAAAGCTGATGGAATGGGGTCCCGAGACTTCAGTTCTCATTTTCTCCAGAAGTTCACTGTTCCTAGGGTTCCAATCAATATAGTTATGCAATTCATTTATCAAAATCTCTCAAAACCTTCTTTACCCTACACTCCTTTAATTCCCTACTTAACGATTTTACAGCCAAACATACAAAAAACACATATACAATTATAAAATTAAACTACATAGACAGTGGGCTTAGAGTTACCCACTTCTTATGCGGATTTGAAGTTGGTAGGATGATGGTGGGAAAAATCCTTGTCACAATGGTTTGCTCCAAGAAATTTTCAGAAGTCCGGTAGCGCTCTCGCATTGTGCCCGAACGGTACTAGAAAATGGAAAACTGAAAGAGGTTACTAGAATTCTAAAATTTTTTCTAACTTTTTCTTTGTTTACCTCAGTGGGCCTTTTATAGCGTGGCCCCCTATTTCTTTTATTTTAATTATTAATAATTTATTATTATATTATTATTATTTTATTAAATTTATTTAAAATATCCTAGCCTTTGTTCCGTTCCGGTTATGTTTTACTGCGGATTGTCGTCACTGGTCCTCACACGGGTCTACTGAAAATATATCAAATATATATCCGTGATCTACAAATCTTTCCGGTCAGCATAGCACGCCGAAACAGGGTATCCGGGGACTTATTTCCGTCAGCCCCTACTTCACAGATCCCTTTGTCCTGCCACCTGATTCCCGTCTGCCTCCAAACTGGGCATGAACCTTGCCGAGCCCCGCGAGGTCCTAACCTCATAGTTTTCTTCCAAGTTTAAGGGAGTAAGCCTTGAAATAAATTTTCCCTGTCCCCTAGTCGCGTCCGTTTATGATTTTAGTCAGGCCAGGGTTATAAATTCAACTAAATCTTTCTAAGGGAAAACTGGGATGTTACAGCTTGGGTTGTATTATGCGACAAGATCTTGGCTTGTTGTCAAACCCTGACAAGCTTTTTGTGTTCTCAAGTTTTGGGTATGTCTTTGGTTTTTCTCTGCTCAAATATGGTTGCATGTCACTTTTGATTGTATGTATCTATTTTTTCTGTGGGTTTAGCCCTTTTCTTACTTGGCTCAATTGGATTTAATCAATCATACTCTACGGGATTTATTTTCATGTGTTTAATTGTTACATATGAAATTGTTGGTCTTTTTTAACTTTCAACAATATATAAGTCTTTATCTTATTCAAGAGAAGTCTGATGCTCTGACTCTGAGTGGTATTTGGATTGAAATTTTTTTCCTTGGAATTAACTCGCTTTCCTTATTCTTTGGGGTATTTCTAATAAGTGTGGATTTCACATCTATTTATTTCACTTTGTATTTTTTGTTGGAGGTTATTGTGATGTTTTCTAGCTATTGATGTTGCCTACAATATATTTCAATTCAAACTTTACTTTCTTTTTATGGCATCTTTGTCTTTCTTCATGGTTGAACTTGATCGCAACAAAATAGGGTATTCTTCACAACTTGTTCAGGTAGGTGCAATGCCTTTGGTGCCATTGCCGGTGAGTATAATTGAAGCACAGTTCAAAGTTTGAAGAACAAATTACCTTAGTTTTTTTATATGAGATCATATTGGTGTTGTTGCTATCAATGAAGAAATAGATTAGATTAGAAAAAATTGATTATGTGCATAGAGGAAAAAATAAACATTAAAGTGTTAGAATACTACTATATTATTACATAAAAATTGAAATAATGTGAAACTTACTTTAACTTTATGCAGGACAAAAAAAGAGGTGGTCTTTATGTGAACTTAGAAGGAAGAACCCCATGGCTGCTTAAAAAAAGAGTAGGTAACACATATAGTTGGTTTTTAAATTACAACTTAAGGCTAGAACAACATTTAGTTGAACAACATATACCTCAGTTTTCCATAATTCACAATGGTAGAGGATGTTGTATTGCTTTGTTCTTGTTATGGGTTATCTGCAGAAATGATAAGTAGAGAACTTAGTAACCAATAAAAATTGATAATTTTTAAAGATGTATGATACATTTTATCAATTAATTTCTAATGCTTACTAGCACTTAGATATGGTTAGATATGGTTCTCTTGGCACTGTTCACATCTATGCACCACACCATTAAAACCAAATCAACTTGGGTTGTTGGTTGTTGGAGAGGAAGTGGTGATGGTGGACGGAGAAGAAGAAAGAAAGAAGAGATTTGGTTGGTAGAAGAAAGAATAGAGAAAATTAGAATAGAAGGAAGAGAGATAGAATTGAAAAATAGATGGATTTTGCACTCTCTAATTTCAAATTTGAAAAAAGTAATTGAAGCTTTATTTGAACTACATTTTAGAATCACATGAATGTTGTAACATCCCGCTTTTTCCTTAGTGAAAATCTTGCCAAATAAATACATATACAAGCTCTCTATCTAGGTTAAAAATTTAAAAACATAAATTCCTACGTCAAAAATGTCCGTAAAGGTAATAGTTTGCGATTTCACAGAATTTCGTAGACACCAGATTTATTACCTTTCACCACCAGAATTTAAGTAGGTATCAAAGGTATCTGTAAATAACACTTTTATAAAAATAAATTTACAAATACCTTGGATTGACTTAAATTCCTTACAATAAAAGTTAGCAGATCATAGTGGTGTGATCGGAATATTTTTAGGACATCCTTACACGAACGACTAACGACCAAACAAGATCAAATACGATGAAGGTTGTGCATCAACAAAATTTTGAAGCACACTCAGCCAAGTAAAATTTGTGAGGCTGAAGGGCCACTTTCTTGGTCAACAAAATTCAAACCTATTCATGAGAGAAGATGAATCATAAGGTGAGTCACCATGCTTAGGTAATCGCTTACCTCATGATTTTAATTAATTATCATTAAATTTTGAAGGAAAAAATGATGAGGGAGCCGGCCATAAGGCCTATAAATAACCTCTCATGGCTCTTGAAAATTCATACATACACAAGAGCTTGCAAGATACATTCCATTCGTTCACTCTGCCATTACTCTGCCAAAACATAGACACAAAAACTTACTACACAAGCCTAGCCACAGTTTACCTACAACCTTGCCCCTATAAAGTCCTCTTTGTTTTTCCCTAAGGAAAACTCTAATACATTTATCGTAAAACTTGTTCAGAAGCAGGACACGTGAAAGCTCAGAACACTAGAGCACGCAAGGGTTTCTGCACAAATTCCCTTAACTATTTGCAGTAGCATTTACAAGTAGGTAAACTGACTGTCCACTGTCTATGTGGCTTGTTATGATAATTTGTGTGTAGTTTATGTTAGGTTTATGATGATGAGCGTATAAACGAATAATTGGAAACTATTGATGCATATCTATGAATTAATTGGAATATGACCGTGTATGTTGTGACTAGGGTTTTGATGGTGAAACAATGATTTTGAAAAGGTTTTTAAAAGATGAGAAATTAAGTTTCAATGGAAAATGTTGAGAGAAACTTAGGCTTTGGAAAGGACTCAAGGAATGGTGCATAGAATTGTGGGAATATGTTGCTGATTTTCTTAGACAAGTCTGTAGTCATTTGAATGACTAGGCAATGGTCATTCGAATGACTCACCAATTTCACTAAACCGAGAGCAGAATATTCAAGTCATTCGAATGAATTAGCCTCTGTCAATCGAATGAATGGCCTTTGTCAATCGAATGACCTGTTTAATGCACCAACCCGAGGGTAATAACATTCTCAGTACCAGTATGTCATTCGAATGACTGTTGATAGTTCATTTGAATGATTAGGGCTTTTAAATTCGATAGACTCAGTATCCATAGTCATTCGAATGACTCCTGATAGGTCATTTGAATGACTAGGGTTTTAACCATCAATTTCCAATTCTTCCCTTATTCATACTACGTTATATGTTATATTGATGCATCATGAGGAACGAGTTGTCATTAGAATGTTAGGACAACCTTAGATAACTAGAGGAATGATCACCTAACTATGACAAGCACATAAGTGAACTTAGGGAATAAATGAAGATCTTATGAGGGTACCGGCTACAAAGAGCTCGGAATACCTTATAGATGAATTTAGTTATATGAATAGGGAAATCCCCTCTCTTGGCACATCTACAGGATAAGCCCCTCACCAGCCCGGCAAGATGGATTGGTTAATGATATGAACGCACGCTTAGACGTGATTTTATGATGGAAAAGATAAAAAAGATGAATGTTTAAGGACGTGACGTCACAAAGTCCCAAAGAAGGTTAAGAAAGTACACTTCTTGTCGCATCGAGAGGGCAGACCAACGAGAAAAGAATGACTAACCTATGAAGGTAATTATATTTGTGTGTGGACTTGTAGGATTTTGGAAAACTACACTTGCCTTATCAAGAGATCACTAAGAGAACTCTTTTGATGAACTTGTGTTCCACGACTAGACGTTATAACCTAGAGTTGCCTTTCAAATCTATCCCTAGGTGAGGTCAACTGAAACACCCTAGCTAACTGTTTACCCGTACATAGTAAACAAAGCTCACTAGGTTGTTTACTATCTGATCGGAATACCTTAGTCCATCGTTATCTTTCGAAAATAGTGGTTTAAGAAAATAAGGACCAATTTTAAACTTTTCGTTGACATTACATAATTGTGAAACTAGAGCCATGCGTCTGAAAAGCAAATATAACAAAGCGTCTAGCAGTAGTATAATAGAGCATCCAATATACAACCAGTGGTCCATCATAACAAAGTCACATAGGCGTATATATAATACATAATACATAAGATACATCATATGTACATAAATCAAAATATCACTACATGAGTCATAATACAGCATCTCAAAGTACATATCAAAATACAAGGGCTGCTAGAGACCCTTGGCAAAAATCTGGACATCCAGCTCTCTCTATGTCCCTATCTTGTCACTGCCGCTCATGGCTCTGCTGGCGGCTCATCGGCATCCTCAAAACATGAATCGTCATCAGTACCTGAAGTCAATAAGGTAATGGGAGTGAGAACGGTAGGTTCTCAGTGGAAGTAACTTTAGTTCCTAAGTCTCGTCTCATATTAGGTCGGACTTCAGGCCGCTCAGAGATCTCTAAGTGAACATGTATACTACATATCCTACTGATTATTATCTGGCCTATCTGAACGGCTTTATCTACATTACTATGTGATCTGGGAACTACTCTTGTTTACTACGTTCTCGTGCTGATTAACATTTCGGTTACATACATAGCCGTCTTGAGCGTTCTCTTGACGGTAACAACATAACAGCAGGATAATAGCTTAGAATCTCTCATGCATAATAGAATAGTCAGAATAACCAGAATGCACCTTTTCACATACTTATGCATAACATAATAAACATGCTAAATGCTCATGCATTACATAATAATCAGCTTTTGGAATGTATGTTATTCCCACCATAGCATTGTCCTCTCTTGACATTACTATGACGGAATAACCTCGCACCTCCAGGTGGTCCTCTGTGACCCCTGCGGTGGGCTTCCACCTGCCGTGTGCCCCCTCGGGACCCCTCGACAGTGGGCGGATATTGTACCCCCACCTAGGCTTGCCCCCGTACGACAATGCAAAGGCGTGGTAACCGCACACCCCCAGGTATGTCATATAGACACCACCTGTGGCGGGCTTCCACATTCAGGATGCCCCTCGGACCTCCTGAAGTGGGATCATAGTGTGGCTCACGTGATCACGGCCTTTTTCATCATATGGCATTTAGCCCTTTCTCAGTATTGGGCCTTTAGCCCTTTTTTCAGCATCTCTGACATTCATGTACCTGCAGCATGGCATACTTGTTTCTCTACGTTTCAATCCATTTCATTTTCTTTCTTTATCTCATCATTACTTATAATTCTCTAAACCTTGCTTTATCCTGAATGCATGGAATGCGTCACATACGGCATGTAATTGATATATTCACAACATTTTCCTCCTATACTCACCTAATTCAATTATCAATCCTAAGATAGCAAGTAAATATTAGAATATGCACTTCAAAGGTTTCCATAAAATTTCCTGGTCTCAAATCATTACAACGGTAACTACGTTTTCGCTCAACGACTGGAGCCTTCAGCATTTAACCCAAAAGCTCCCTGAACCGCCGCTCAGCCCGCCGCCCAGCGCACCGCTCAGCGCGCCGCTCAGCGGACCGCTCAGCGCGGCGCTTAGCGCTGCGCCTAGCGCTGCGCTTAGCGCGCTCTGACGCCTTGTAACCTGCAGAAATTGGTTTTCTCTCTTTTCTCCCCCCTTTTTCCATGAAACTTGCCTGAACTTTTCACCCCTCTTTAACATACAATAAACCTATCTAATCCAGGTCACAGGACCCTTCAGAATTGTCTTCCTAAGCCTAGCATCAATTCTAACAATTATAGGCATACATGCATAGAGACATACATACACACAATTAAGCACATAATTCATCACAATCACCAAAGAGGTGTTAAACTAAAGATTACCCCACCTCCTAGAGAGCTTGTTGATACTAGAGGAAGGATAGAATCAAGCCTTGCTTGCTTGATTGCTTGAGGTTTCCTTTTAACCTAAAAATGAAAACCTTGAGTGATTATGGAACCTAGGTTAGGGAAACTTTGATTCACCATGAGAGAAGAAAATAATCTTACTTGCTTGTGCTTCTCCTTGCTATGTCTATGATTTGGAAACTAAGAGAGCTTAAGGAAGATGAAGATGGATGAGGATGATGAGCTTTGATGGCTTTAGGTTTAGGTTTTTAGGAAAACTTTGGAGGAAGAAAAGTGAGAGAAGTTAGTGTCTGTGTGTGTGTCTCGTGGGTTTAGTGGCCTTTGGCCCTAGAGTCTTCTTATTTCTCCCTGTATAGTTTTGATCGTCTTCGTTCATTAACTATTTATGTCCGAATGTCCTAAAAATATTTCGGACATACCGTTGTGACCTATAAATTTTCCTTGTTCATATTTAAATCTTTCTTGAATTATTCTCACATTATTTTCATATTAGTGTATTTTACAGACTCCTTCGAGTCACACTTAAGCTCTAAAAATAGCCTAATACTAACCCAAACGTCACCAAACGTCACGAGATCGCAAAATTATTATTTTTACCTAATACGATAGACATTAAGTAAATTCTGTGAATTTTATTCCATTTTTATCTCATCTTTTCCTTATTAACATGTTCTTGATTATTTATTAAGTGGAATTTTAGTAAAGGGAAAAACTTGGGTTGTTACATCAACCCTATGTTTACACTGAAAAAGAAAGACTTCCCTTACTATCCATAAAGAACCCCTTGCCTTAATAACTAAATAGGTAGTTGCACCTTTCCTAAATATAACAACTAATAAGACAAGAGCATCAGACTCCTTGCCCCAAGACTAAGGAGTGGTCATTGTCACAGTGTCATCATTGGTTTTGACAAAGTCGAACTTGTTTGTCTTATGTGGGAAAAGAAGAGAGTAAGGAGAATAAAATGAGGAAACCCCATATTCTAGATGATCAAATTTGGAAATATGAGGGAAAAAACACACAAAGAGGAAATGAGAGTGAAATAGTCATTAATGAGAGATAGCTCAGGAAATACACTTCAAACTTAGAAAAATAGTAGCTTAATGTCCAGGAATGGAAGGAGACACAAGTTCAATCATCTTCTAAAGAGCTCTCTCGATTGTGGTTATCGTTTACTATGGCTGTCTGCGCATAGAGAATAGCTCTAATCTATTTTCATTATTCACATTTTCCTCACAAGTTTGCAAACTTGATTTTTGGTCTGAAAACACTAGGGAACTTTTTTTTTTATGCATGAGCATGCCACTATTTTTCTTGTAACATTATCATTCATTTTACTTATATTGACATCTTAATCCTTTGCTTCGCTCAAATCTCTACCACTAAGACCCTCGGCGACAAGCTCCCCAACAAAGTTATTCTTTTGAAGTAACAATTTTCATCTTCTTGAAAAACTTCTTTATAACACGTAAAACATGTTTAAGAATAAAGAAGATTCTTTTAATATTTCATTCAAATATACATTAATTTTACATACAAACAAAATCATTTGGCTAGGAGCCAGTAGTTCAAGTGACATTTCTCTTGGTCCTATGCCAATGGATAAATTAAAGGAGTTTTATTTGACTCTTATTGAGGATGTATAATGAAACATCCTAGCTAACTGCTTATGCTATAGTCATATGCAATGCTCACTAGGTTGATATCTGCTTTGGTTAGGTTACTTTTAATCCCTAGTTTTACACTTGAAAATATTTTACTCGAAAATATGGACTATTTTGAAAACTTTTCCTTTTCTTTTATTATTTCATAAAGTATGAGTCATGCGTAGTACAAAGAGAACATAGGTATACAAACAATAGAGTCTCAATGAAGTTAAGCGATAATTAGTTCAACACGTTATATATATATATATATATATATATATATATATATATA
>QANU01063222.1:163161-173317 GCA_003254905.1 Nissolia schottii
TGCTTAACCAGGTTGTTATCTGCTTGGTTGGAATACTTATAGTCCTATATTAACTTTAGAAAATATCTCTTTACTCAAAATATGGACCAATTTAAAACTTTTTCCTTTCTTAATGAAAACATAAAGTATGAGCTGTGGGTGTGAATGAAGACAATATATATATATATATATATATATATATAAACAAGTATAGGTACATGGTCTAACACATATTCGCGCACTGATGTATGTATATATATTACACATAATTCACATAAGAGTCATTGGTCTATTTGGACCATTGAACTATAATACAAAACATTTCTCCGTCTAATGCGTAGATAACTATTCGTCTGTCACTTGGAAATTGTTCTGCTACAACCATTCATCTTCTTACCACATTTCCTTCTCGTCAATGAGTTGTACGCTTCCGCCTGGAACCATAAACGAGCAGGGGTCAGAAAATTGTGTTCTCAGTGGGAATCCTTGGCAAATTTAACTAGTCATTTGTACTCCATTTAAGATTCAGCCGCTCAGGGATCTCTAAGTGTCACAGTTATACTAAAAATCCCTACTTATTATTATCCATTCTAGTCCTGAGCAGCCTTATCTAGTTTACTAGGTGATCGAGGGAATCTAATCTTTTCTTTACCTATCACAGGAAAACTTATCGTACATCATATCTTATGTTATTCCTGTATCGCTTAATCCTCTAGGGGCCGTCTAGTGAAACCATTGTTTCTTGACGCTGCCTTTTTATGTACATATCATATTCTTTCATGTACGTGTCTTAACATATAATGATGTCATATCCATATCTTAATATGCATGATATCGTATTCTTTTAATGCACTTGTCTTAACACGTCATGATGTCGTATTCGTGCTTAACATGCATGATGTCATATCCTTTTAATGCACATGTCTTGTCATGTCATGATGTCGTATCTGTGTTTAACATGCATGATGTCATATCCTTTTAATGCACGTGTCTTGTCATGTCATGATGTCTGTAACAACCCGACTTTTCCCTTCATTTGAAATGTTACATAATAAATAATTAAAAATGTAATAAGAAGGGAAAGGTGAGATAAAAATAAAATAAAATTCAAATATTAATTTTACCTCTGCAATATTAGTTAAAAATAATAATTTGACGATCTCGTGACGGACCGGACGTTCGGGTCGAAATTAGGGTTTTATCGTAATCTAATCACGACTCTAAGGAGTCTGTAAAATATATTAATATGAAAATAAATTCAAGAATATTCCAACTAAGATTTAAATATTAATAAGGAAAATTAATGGGTCACAACGGTACATCCAGAATATTTTTAGGACGTCCGGATATAAATAGTTAATGAACGAACAAGACCAAAAACATACCAGAAGAAAATAAGAATTATGAATAGATGACCAAGGGCCACTAAAACCCACGGCCAGCCTCCTTAAGCCCGATGACACCCACAAAACACACCCAAGTTATTTCCTTTCTTCTTCCAAAGTTCCTAACCCTAAAGCTCCAAAATCCACTAAGGCTCCACCAAAGTTCAATCATCATCCATTGCTTTCCATCACTTTAATCCACTCCTAAGCACATAAAGAAGATAAGCAAGAGTAGTTGGTGAGTTTCTCATCACATGGTAAAAAGCCAAGCTTCCATAACCTAGGTTTTTCTAATTATGCAAAGGTTTTCATTTTAGGTCAAGGAACCATCAAGCAAGCAAGCAAGGCTTGATTTCATCTTTTCTCTAGCATTAACAAGCTCTTGAGGAAGTGGGTAACTCTAGTTCCCCACCTCTTTGATGGTGGATGATGTTTATGTGATTTGGTATATGATTGATGATGCTTGATTATGAGAATATATATGTTAGAAATGATGCTAGGCTTAGGAAGATAATTCTGAAGGGTCTTGTGACCTGGATTAGATAAGATTATTATGTGTGGAATATGTGTAAAACTCATGCAGGGTTCCATGGAAGCCAAGGAGAGAAAATGGAAGAAATGGTGCATTCGGTTTCCAAGTTTCGCCCAATGGCCGCTGAGCGCTGCTCTGGCACCGCTGAGCGAACTGCTGTGAACTTCAGCGCTGAGCGGTAGGCGGTTACCACTGAGCGGCCTGAGGGCCACGTGGAAAGTCTGAAAAGATATTTTCTTAAAGGATAAAAGTCGATGGAGATATTTAAAAAAGCTGTCAGAACGCTGAGCGAAGGGATTCTTACCGTTGGGCGATAAGAACTCCTATCGCTGAGCGAAGCTGTATACAGCGCTGAGTGCTATAGCTCAAACCGCTGAGCGGACCACAGTTTCCGCTGGGCGGCTTGAGACCAGAATGTTTCATGGAACTCCTCTTGAGGTACATAATCTGCTGTTTGATGCCGTAGATATGATTGGTAACTGAAATGTACGCAATTCATGTTGTATGTGAATGTAAGGGAATATGTGTTGAATCTGTGGATTACATGTAGTTTGTGATATCATGTGTAGCATTTCATGCATTCATGCTGAACCAAGTTAAAGGATTAGAAATAACTCTGAGATAAACAAAGATTCTAAAATGAACCATAGGAAACAAGATATAACATGCTGCAGGTACAGAAAGGTCAGAAATGCTGAATTACTACTGAACCATGCTGAATAAAAATGCTGAAAAAGGGCCAATGCCCAATGCTGAACAAGGGCAAATGCCCCATGCTGATAATGGCTATATGCCACATGCTGAAAAGGCCGTGATCACGTGAGCCAAAATATGATCCCTCTTCAGGAGGTCAAGGCATCCTGAATGTGGAAGCCCGCCACAGGTGGTATCGATATGGCATACCTGGAGGTGTGCGATTACCACGCCTTTGCATTGTCGGAAGGGGGCAAGCCTAGGTGGGAGTATAATATACGCCCCACTGTCGAGGGGTCCCGAGGGGGCACACGGCAGGTGGAAGCCCACCGCAGGAAGGTCTAGACAGTGTCGGCCTACACTGAGGGTGCGAGGTTATTCCGTCATACTAATGTCAACAGAGGACATTACTATGGTGGGAATAACACATATTCCAAAGCAAGTTATGCTGTTATGCAGGTTTATGCTGTCACATTCTGTTATGCACATGTACATTCTGTTAGGCATGTTTATTCCGAGGATTTTGTCATGTTTATGCTGATGACTCTGCTAGACATATTCTGATGATTCTGTTATATGTATTCTGAATGTATTCTGTTATGCATTCTGATTATTCTGGATGTATAGTTCATGCTGTTATGTCCGTACCGTCAAGAGCACGCTCGAGACGGTTATGTATATTCACGAAATGCTAATCAGCACGAGAATGTAGTAAGCAAGAGTAGTTCCCATGTCACATAATAATGCAGTTAAAGCCGTTCAGATAGGCCAGATAATAAATAGTAGGCTGTTTAGTATGTATGTTTACTAGAGATCTCTGAGCGGCCTGAAGTCTGACATAATCTGATACGAGACTCAGGAACTAAAGTTATTCCACTGAGAACCTACCGTTCTCATCCCCCCTGTTTTATGACTTCAGGTACCGAAGATGAATCTTACTTTGAGGATGCAGATGAGCCGCCAGCTGAGCCATGAGCGGCTAAGAGATAGCTAGATGTTTATATTTTGCCAAGGACATACTGAGTAGCATTCCAGTAGTCCTTGTATTTTGATGTGATGTATTCTGACTTATGTATTCAGTACTTCAATTTATGTACATGTGATGTATATCTTACTTAATGTATATACAGTTATGTGACTTTGTCTGATGGACCACCTGGATATGTATTGGATGCTTTACTATCTTACCGTTATACGCTTTGTTATATTGTTTATTCTGACGCATGGCTCTATTTTGGTGATTATGCAATATAAAATGAAAAGTTTAAATATTGGTCCTTATTTTTCTTAAGCCACTATTTTCGAAAGATAACTATGGACTAAGGTATTCCGACCAAGTAGACAACAACCCAGTGAGCATTGTTTACTACGTACGGGTAAACAGTTAGCTAGGGTGTTTCAATGTCATATTCTTTTGTGCACGTATCTTAACATGTCATGATGTCATATTCATGTCATAACAGGCATGATAAGGCATACGTACATATACAAATCATCACATATCATTTTTATACAAAGATAAGGTGATCTAGTATTTGTTGATATTATGTGGTGTCCATAGACGTTTGTATGTTGTTTCAAAAGTAATTGCAGATCTAAGATATCAACATTTAGTCAGGCCGTTCAGCATCCTGTATAAAAATAGAGTTCACAATGAAGTCACTGCCTAGGTTGCTCAGCGCAACGCTTAGCGTAGCGCTCAGCGCCTTAGACGTGTATCAGCATTCCAGTTCTGCAATTGTTCATATTCTGCATAATTCCTCAAAACCAATGCCAAGAATACTTCTTTGGACTTTCATCACAATATTCAACAACCACAAGGGACAAACTTCATTTTCTAGAACATAACATAGCATCTTTATAAGCTATTGTCCTATAAATCACATAATACGCGTAAGTTTCAATATTCTAACATATTACTCATGCCAATCATCAGGAGGATAATTCTACTAAGAACCTAACATAAAATATATGTCAAGTATCATTAACAAGCATAGAAACCACATAGACAGTGGATAGACCAATTTACCCACTTTCTGAAGCTATTCCAAGTAGTTTAGAAACTTGCGCAGAAACCCTAACTGGTGCTAGTGCTTCGAGCTCTTGCATGTGTCTTGCCTCTGAATGAGTCCTAAGGTAGGTGTATTTGAGTTTCTCTTAAGTAAACAAGGAAGGATCTAAAGGGACAAGGTTATGGGAAAAACTGTGGTTAGGTCTGTGTAGTAGGTTTTTGTGTCTGTGCTTCAGCAGAGCAATGACAGCATGTGCAAACGAACAGAATTTCGGTAAGCTTTCTCGTATGTCATTTTTGGAAGAACTCATGGGCTATTTATAGGAAAAGGCCACAAAATTCTCTTCTTAAAATGCCCTTGGGGTTAAATTCCAACTTTGCCCTTGTTGACATAAGTGATGATGTCATGCTTGATGACTAATCATGCTTAGTCATCTTAAGAATGTCTTAGAATATGCCTATGTGTTTTTGTCATTTTGTACACCTATGGCCGTGTATCATCAAGACACTTGGTCAAATTTTTCTCTTTCATTTTAAGACCAAATTCTGATAAATTTTAATTGTGTTTGGTCGTTAGTTGTTCCAGTATTTCACGTACGGGCCCCCTACAAATATTTCGATCACATCATTGTGGTCTACTAGTTTTTCTAGTGAGGAATTTGAGCTAATCTAAGGTATTTATGAATTTATCTCTGTACAAGTACGTTTTACAAATATCTTAGACACACCATTTAACTCTGATGACTAAAAGGAATTAATCTAATGTCTGTAGAATTTTGCGAAACCAAGCAGAATTATTTCTATAGACATTTTTAACCTTAGAATTCATGTTTCTAAATTTTTAACCCATACAGAGGGCTTATACTAGTATTTATCCTGTGAAATCTTTACTAAGAAAAAAGTGAGATGTTACATATAATGTGTCTAGCCCTAATATATATATATATATATGAAAAAAATATAAAATTATTTGATTTAAATATGTTTCGGATCCCTAACAAATTGTCGAGATATTGTTTTAATCGCGAACAATTTTAAAAGAAGTCCCGTGGGTATAAAAAATGGTTAATTTATGATATTTGGGGCAAAATAATTAAAAATATTATTAGGGATTAAAACCAAATTAGTCTTATTATGTTTTTCTTCACTGTAGTTCACTATTTTTATTCATGAATTGGAGCTTCCATAAGCTAGTCTCAACATTAGGATCTCCACCTATGAAGCACCTAAGCTAACTACGACACCGAACCAGTATACGACAATACAACAAAATTTGAAAAATATAGGATAATAATATAGGACAATAATATAACATATAATAATAATAAGAAGAAGAAGTTTATGATAAATAATTTTCTAAAAGTTATTAGAGAGGCGTTAAAAGAATATTATACAATGACCAATTTACTTGTTTATCTACCTAATGTAAGCTTTATTTGTACTTGGATTTAAAAATTACTAAAAAACAAAAAATCCCACACTCACTGGAGTGACTTACTTTTGCATGTGGGCTGCTTCTTTCCGAAAACATAATAAAAGAAGAAAAAATAAAAATAAAAGACGATCCAATAAACATAATGTAAGCCTATGACCCCAACCTTATCTCATCCTCATCATCATCATCATGAACGCTCTCTCTATCTCTCTTGAAATCTGATCTTCTTCTTGTTGGCAAGTGGCAATCCATTTTGATGATCTGCAAATAACTTGACTAATAATATTTTTTGAAAATAATTAGGCGGCTTAATAACTTGGCTAATAATATTTTTTTTCAAAAAAATAAAATAAAAAAAGAATTTGAAAATGTCTACATTGTCTTTTACACAAGATAAAATCACTCAACTTCATCTCTCTCTCTTTCTTGAGCAAATACTGCCTCTCTATTAGATTACTTAAAATTATGGCGGATGAGAATAGTCTTATCTTCTATACTAATAGGACAAGAGCTATCCATGATGAAGTACTTAGTATAATAAAATGTTTATCCAAAATTTCCTTCATCTGCTCCTTCGACTCAACCAATTTCAAGGATAACATTTTATGTGTCATGTATACAAAAACGTTTTCAGAATGCTAAGTATAGAGTAAACACTATTCTTAATGTCCAAATAACACCACCTTTATAGATATTGATCATGTTAGTATGTTACCGTTATCAAATCAATAGATAATTCTATTCCTCCTTTTGGGGTAAAAATCTGGTATTTACGGTATTTTCTGTTGGAAATTTATATTTTCAATATTTGTAAGCTCATATTAGTTAACGATTATATTAGCTATTTATCATAAATGACTTAATTTAGTGATTTAATTATTTGCTTAAAAGTCTGTTAGACTTAAAGAAAAACGAATGTGGACCCAAACGGGTAGATGTCAGTATTGTTAGCTCATCAGGAGATAATGGAAACCCTGGTGAACTTAAATAGGTCAAGAACGGTTATGGTCCCTAACACACCAAATCAGAAAACGTTTCACTTCTCCCCATCTGAAGAGAAACAGAAGGTCCCATTGAGGAACTAAGGAAGTTTGGTTGAGGAAGGCCATGGAACCAACGCTCTCGTTCATGCATCAGTCGCAGAAAGAGATTTCTATTACTTAGCTATGGATACAGGTATTTGTTAAATCCTATATTCTTTATGTGATCCTCTAATTCTTGATAATCTGATATGATTGTAAATGATAAATTCTAACATTTTCTTACTTCATGTATCTCATCTAAAGCTTGCTCAAGCTTAGTCACACTCGCTTTGAGGAGAAATCTTGTGTTTTGCTATTCTTTGTGGTTATTTTTGTTAATATTTTTTTTTTTTGGGTATACTTTGTAGTATTTCTTTTATAGGAACTTTTAGATGACAAATATATTTAAATTAATTGTGAAAGAATTTGTAATACATTATTGTCAATATTAATCTCCAATATAAAATATGTTTAAATAATGATAATTTTTTAATAAGGAATAGAGCTCAAGATCTTAAATGAGTGTATTTATATTTTATTAATATTATATTTGATATTTTTTTTTTAATTTGTCAGGGTGAATAGAATAAAAGGTAGGTAACTAAGCAAAATTAGATCGGATTCTCGTAGTCTCCAGATAGCCCCTAACACGTGGTCCCCTAGAAAAGTCCGAACGAAAGGCACTACGCACGCACTGTACACAACACACATTTGCATACAACAGCCAATTTTATTGCAAAAATATATCCACAGAGCATGTTAACCAAAATCGTAAATTCAGAATGAAAGTGACCTGAGCTAGAAAGAACACAAAACGGCAGTATAAGTGTACAACTACGATAATTATTTAACATACTCCATAAATAAATAAAGTTATTTAACATACAAATTGAAGATCATATTACAATGGATAAAGTACACTAATCTTCTCTGAATTTTGTTACAACCCTCAATGTTTAACTTTGTCTTTTGATCCCTGAGTTTTTTACATTGTTACACTGAATTCTCCTACTAAGATTACTATGCTAAAACTCTTAGTGGAGTGTTACACGTGTAATGCAGCACATGTCAAATGATGGTATTTTTGTAATATACATTGTCTTTTTACACATTTTAATTGACCAAAATAACCTTTTAAGTCGTGTTTTATCATTTTCAACTTGACTCATACTTACTGACACTCCCAACTTGACTGATATTGGCTGATACCCGGAGCATGCTCAATGTTATTAGTGTCCTAAACTTCACTCTTTTATTCAAAATCAACAAAGCACGAACCAGTGAATGATTCCATTCAAGGTAAAATTTGGTTGAGTAATTCCAATCTATTTTCTTTTTACCTTCTTATTTTCACAAAGTTTACATCAGCACCAAAATCAATATTCCAGTAACAAAATTTTGCTCATTTTTGTAACCATAAAACACTTGTATAACTATACATCAACAGAACAGCCTCAACAATTAGCGTGACACGTGGCCCTTGTCCCCTCAAACCCCGTCGTGTCGCTGCCGGCCGTCCTCAATTCCTCGCCAGAAACAGAAAAGCACAGATCTGACGTTCCGAAGTTGCAGAACTAGGCGCCGTGTCTCCTCCTCCGCCACGTTGCTCACGCTTACAAGATTCATTGTGACAATCAATTTGCAATCCGCATTGCTGCTAATCCTGTCTTTCACGAGAGGACAAAACACATTCAAATTGACTGTCATGTAATTAGGGACAAAGCACAGGCAGGTGTCATCAACCTTCTTCCTATTTCCACTCATCAATAGCTAGCTGATTTATGGACAAAACCCCCGGCTCCTAGACCGTTCTCTCGGTTAATTTCCAAGCTAGGCATGATTAATTTTCATGTATGTAAATGCAGAATGCTAGAGTCAGTTAGTTGGAGAATGCCGTTAGGAAGTTAGGTAGTTAGGAAGTTAAGTTAGTTAGCCAGGTGCTTCCCTTCACACCAAACTCACATGTATAGTCAATTGATGAATTTCATTGTAATTCAATCTGGATTTCACAGTGTAACAAACTCGTATAAAAACCAAACAATCCTATCACGGGGTAATTTTGATAAATAGAGGGGTGTCGAGTGTAATTACAACGAACTTTAGGAGGCATAATTTATCCTATTACAATGGGATTAGTCTAGAAAATTCGAGGCCTAGATTGGAGAAGAAACGTCCAATTGATTGAAAGTTGCGTTCAAAGAAAAGGATATGCGTGAAACTTCCTGCAAATTTCCTGGCTTGTGTCATTCTCATCCACATTAATATTGCAACCGACTTTTATGCGATATTTTTGCACGCGACAAGAGAAAATTGTTACCCCCCCACATTATGCGTCTGTCTATATAAACGACCCTTAATGCAGTGCACATTAGAGCATAGTTACTGTTGCAAGCTTTGATGAAGACACACATTCACACACACCCTCACGCTCTTTTCCAATAACATGTGCCCCCTAAGCCCCAACGATTTGCAGCGAATCTTCGAGAAGTTGGACGCTAACGGCGATGGGCTCGTGAGCCTCGAGGAGCTGAACTGGCTGCTGGAGAAGATAGGCTGCGAGTTCAGCCTGGAGGAGCTGGAGCTATCGGTGGGAAAGAAGGGCCTCGACCTCGGTGAGTTCGTGCTCTTCTGTGGCTCCACGTGGACGCGGAGCCACGGGGAAGAGCGCGGCACCGATGGTGAGGTTGAGGAAGTGGAGAGGGACCTTGCGGAGGCCTTCAAGGTGTTTGACTTGGACGGGGACGGGTTCATAACCGGCCCGGAGCTGGAGTGCGTGCTGAGGAGGCTTGGCCTGTGGGACGGACGTGGCGGCGGCGGCAAGGATTGCGGAGCCATGATTGGCTCCTACGACGCCAATTCGGATGGCAAGCTTGATTTTGAGGAATTCAAGAGCATGATGATGCTAACCACCAGGGTTGCTTCCGGTGATAAGCGGCTTAGTATGGCTTAAACAAGGTCTCAAGTTCGAGACCTTGTTTACGCAGTTATTTCTGCGGTGAGATTCGCCCGTCATAGCTAGGTACGCGATTTGGGTTGACCTGAATTAGTTAAGGCTAAACCTTTAATACCGGACAGACAACTTAAAAAAAAAAAAAAAAA
>QANU01063222.1:175536-194713 GCA_003254905.1 Nissolia schottii
AAAAAAAAAAAAAATTCTAAAGGAGAGTTTGTAAATTTAGAAGCAATAAAGTAATAATCATACTTGGTTTGGATAAATGAATTGCATGGCTAAATTACTTTAATTAAATGATATGGCATGATGATGATGATGATGATCAATCTTTTCCACCAACCTTTTCTTGTTGTTCTTTTACTTTTTCTTGTAAATCTTGCAACCTCCTATTCACCCTTAATCGTTTTTCCTGTTCATATCAAAGACCATCATAGCCAAAAGAGATACATTCCTTCATCAAATGGTTGACATGAATTGCGGTCAACACAAAAGAAAAAAATAAAAAAAATGAATAATTCACTTTAATACATAATAATGATCATATATATATACCTTCACATAGCTCACACCAAGATCTTTCCTTGAGTACCCGCGATCCAAGTTCCGCAAGACATATTGGTTGTAATCTTTCACAATCCTCATTATGATGTCTGATGTAGATATCCCATCAGTCCGTTTTGTTTCCTTAAATTTCCCAACGGCCTTAACCTGCGTACAAAAATCACTCGACACGTTTACAATTGTGACAGATGAAAGTCACAATGAAATTAAGAAGAAAAAAAAAAGTAATGAGGAAAGGAAATATTCTCGTACATACAAATTCATAAACATCATTTGCAGCACCACTAGCATCAGCATAGCTGTCAAGAATTCGTCGAAAACATTATGTTCAGCACTCAGTAATCAGTATAGCCATAAGATAGAAATTAAGAAAACATAGTTACAAACCCAGCTGAGCCAAATAAGCAAGACAACACATGATTCTAAAGAAGTAGAGTTACTGTGGCACCCTTGTAAACCAAACCAGAATAAAGTGCTAAGCAATTATTGGAGGTCGTTCCATAGTAAATGCCATTTTTTTTATTTAAAAAGAAATGTTTATCAAATATAAACCATAACTAATGAATATACAACAACAACAACAAAGCCTTATTCCATTATATGGAGTCGGCTACATGGATCAAGCAATGTCATAGTGCCCTATCAAGAGTCACGTTTTTATGTAAATCATTGACTTCTAAATCTCTACTAATAGTTTCCTTAATAGTTTTAGTAGGTCTCCCCCTATCTCTAACTAATGAGTTACCTGCCACTTGATCTACTTTCCTCACTTCCTCACATTTCTAAACCATCTAAGACCAGATTCTACCATCTTTTGTACTATAGGTGTTACCCCGACCTTCTCCCCAATGCAATTGTTCATAATCTTATCTTGTCTAGTGTGTCCACATATCCACCGTAGCATCCTCATTCTCGCAACATTGAGTTTATTCTTCCGTTGGCTTTTCATTGCCCAATACTCAGTCCCGTAAAACATTGTTGGTCTTACAGCTGTGCGGTAAAATTTTTCCTTAAACCTTGAGTGACACTTTTCTATCACACAGAACTCCCGATGCACTCCTCCATTTCATCCATCCAGCTTGGATCCTATAATTAACATCACTCTCTATCTCTCCATCGTTTTGGATAATAGAGTTAAGGTACTTGAACCTTGTGACGTGTGGTATAGGATCGTCTCCAATTTTCACCCCTACGTTCTGATTTGCACGTCTCTTACTAAACCAACATTCCACATATTCAGTAAGAGCATCCAAACAAGGGTGAAAAGATAGCGATTCAGAGTTGACCCTTGATGTAGACCCATGGTGATGGGAAATTCCTCTCTCGTTCCACCTCGCTTTCTTATGCTAGTTGTGACCCTGTCACACATATCTTTGATCGCTCGTATGTAAGCAATCTGAACTCTTCTTTTCTCCATAACTTTCTATAAAATCTCTCTCGGCACTCCATCACATGCTTTCTTTCTCCAAATCAATGAAAACCACGTATAAGCTTCTTCGGTCATTCTGACATCTCTCCATCAATCTCCGCAATAGGTAGACCGCCTCCACGGCAGAGGGTCTCCCATCACAATCTCCGCTCAAAAATTTCACAAATGGATATATATATATTGCACAAAAATTTCTCTCACGAGTTGAGAAGAAGAAAAATAAGTTAATGAATCTTACGGAAGAGAGTCATGGGCAACGTAATCGATGTTGTGCTTGTCAAGAAACTCTTGATTGATAACCCAAGGCGCATCAGGAATGACCTCATCCACCCATCTGCCCAAAGCGATAGAATTCTCACATCCATCTAACAATTAATTTTTAATATAAAATAAACACGCCAGGAAGGAACAACATAAAAAAGAAAAATTAAAAAATTAATAACCGCACTTGCAGTGGCGAAGGGATTCGTAACGCTCGTCCTCGGTCATGACGGTCTTGCCCTTGTACTTGTGGGTAACCGCATCGCTGCAGCATCCAACCAGTAGATACGTGTTCGGAAATCTGCAATTAAAATGAAAATTGTGAATAAAAACTTATGTGAGCAGAAATTAAAAAGGACACGTGTTACGTGGGGCTCACGAAATCTTGGCTTGCTCGAGGGAACGAGCATGGCCAAAGTGGAAGAGATCGTAAATGCCATCGGCGTAGACTCGAACGGGAGGGACCATATTTGGTTTGGTTCACCGCCTCTGCCACTCTCTCTTCTCCTCTTTGTACTTTCCACGAACGCCAATGCCCTGCGTATGCGATTGTGCGTAAATCACGCCTTGTTATTTTGGTTTTGGCTTTCTTTCCTTTTGTTCAGATTTTTAGATTTTGGATTTTTAAGATTTCTTGAAGTGAATTCCCTATCCAAACAATATGGTTTAGGGCTGTCAAAACGGGTGGGTCCGACCCGTTAAGGTCTGTGGGTTTAAACGGGCTGTCTGTTAATCTGTTTATTTTTTGAAAAAATTTAAATAAATTTTATAAAAATCAAAAAATCAAAAAAATTTAAAAACAATTATTTAAAAATTTTCACGGACTAACGGGCCGGTCCAATTTTTTTTAAAATTTTTGCGGGCCTATTTTTTACATGTAAAGTTTGTCCATTTAACCGGGTAAACAGACCTGACCCATTTTGATAGCCCTGTCAGTTTTATAGTTGGATGGGGTGAGAGTTAAATATTTTCCTATAGGTATGACTTAGCTAGATTTTTAATATCATTTTTTCTAGATTAAATTTTATGCACTAAGGCCATGTTTATTACGTGGTATAAAGTTTGGTAATATTATTACTAAATATACTAATTTGTACATTTATGCAATTAAATAAAAATGATATTTTTGACATGATCGTATTTTGGTGTCTAATTTTTTCTTCCATTTTACCCATTCATATACAGTGTTTTTCCTTCAATTTTTCTCGCGATAAATAACTAGCTATTTTCCATCTCTTATTCCGATCACCACCTATTTGTCCATGCCACTGCGACTTCTTTTTTATTTTGCACTTTCACAGCTAATTAACATCTTATAAAAAGGTTTCATGCAAACAACCTGTTAGTATCTATTACATACAATAAAAGATTTTTTTTTTTTTTAAAAATGTCATTTATTGTCCAAATTAACATCCCACTTTTACTCATTAAATATATTTACCACACACCCTTTATAGCTTCCCTCTTACTTGCAGTTTTGTCATTTATCAATCCACTTATCAGTTTTGCCAGTTGTCTTTCATGAAACACACATTTTCAAGCAGTTCCCAATTACCAAACCTCCCCATCAATTTGAAGCAATTTACAATTAATTTTGAATATTACATAGTTGTGAAAAATGAGCTTAGAGCTATTAAAAACCTTGGGGTGAGGTCTTGCACCCTTCGGATTTTTGATAACTAAAATTCTGAAGAAAAAGAGTAAAGTTGTTTTCACGTCAAGCAGCTGAGTGACTTGAGAGTTCCAGGGGTAGCTAAGTGACCCTGGTTAGGCAGCTGAGCGACCTGAGAAACCCTAGTCTGCTGAGCGACCATAGTTAGGGCGTTGAGTAACCTGAGAAGTCCCCGAGTGTACGAATGTCCCAACAAGCACTATGTCGCCATAATTTAAGCATAGAAATTATATGTGATTAACAGTATTTATGTGCTATATTGTGTAGTAATATGCATCATGAGGAAATAAGTTTCCAAAAGAGTGTCAGGGCGACCTTGAATAACTAGATGGTCAGTATTCCTGTAGGTAGGTGGCTTATAGGGATGTTCACTTTCCTCTAGGTAGGTGGCTTCTGGGAGGGATGGTCAGTATTCCTGTAGGTAGGTGGCTTGCAGGGATGTTCACTCTCCTGTAAGTAGGAAGCTTGCAGGGAAGGGATGGTCAGTATTCCATTAGGTAGGTGACTTGCAGGGATGTTCACTTTCCTGTCGGTAAGTGGAGGAAAATGGCTTGCAGGGAAGGGACGGTCAGTATTTCTTATAGGTAGGTAGCTTGTAGGAATGTTCACTTTCCTATCAGTAGGTGGCTTGCAGGGAAGGGACAATCAGTATTTCCTGTAGGTAGGTAGCTTGAAGGAATTTTCACTTTCCTGTCGGTAGGTGGCTTACAAGGAAGGACGATTTGTATTCCTGTAGGTAGGTTGCTTGCAGGAATGCGCATTGTTCTATTCGTAGAAGTATCAAGGATTAGCTTCAGAGTATGTATATGGTTATGTATGTATACACTATAAGGCAATGTCGAATGATTCCCAAGACTGCCTATATAAAGATTATAAAAATACGTGATCTGATGTTGCGTGACTCAAACGANTAATGCAAAGATTAGAACTCCCCCTATCACCTAGTAAATAGGTAAGCTGCTCAGGACTAGCAAGGATTTAAAGATGAAATAGGGCATTAAAGTATTTATTCCCCTAGGATTCCCACTGAGGACGCAAAGTTCTCACCCCCATTCATTATGATTCCAGGAGCATCTGCAGAGAAATCCTACATTTGGACTGTGAATAGTTGACTACGGGATCATCATGGTATCAGCTTCCATAGAGATCATTGACGTACAAGATACAGCAAGGGAACAGAGGAATTATGTTTCTTAATGCGAACCATGACGATTTACCACTACATTTTGTAATAGACTTCTACATGTAATGGGTTTATATGTACCACAAGGATGTGCTTATGTATAGAACTAAGGGTGCAACTGTTATTGGACCGCTATCGATGGATGTAAATTATGTTCTCTGCAATTATCTTATGATAGAATGTAGAATTCTTAAGTCCTTTGGACTCTATCGATTGTGTGTGTGTGTGTGTGTATATATATATATATATATATATATATATATGTCTTTGTTCACATACGTGGCTCATACTTTACGTTTTCATAACAAAGAAAAAAGTTTTAAATTGGACCATATTTTTCAGTAAAAGGATATTTAATAAAATATTATAGGACTAAAAGTATTCCAACCAAAGCAAATAACAACCCTCTGAGTATTTTTTATGACGCAAGCGTAAGCAGCTAACAGGCGTATTACATTCGGTATCAGAGCGGTCAGTCCAATTGAGCCTGATGACTGTGCCAATTTATGCTTCTGGGCATGTTAACGGTGTATACTTCTACGAAATTGATGAATTAATTTATGTGCACTAGCCTTTCTTGAGCTTGACCAACTCGAGATTAGTGCAGGTGCTACAGGTCAGTCATGTCGCCCCATAGAGATTATACACAACGTACCCTCGAGCCTGTGGACTTTCTAGACCTTGTTAGGGAGATGACTAGAGTAGCAAATGGAATGGCTAATGCAATAGGACCAAGGAATGCAGCCCCAACTGCACATGAGTTTGATGCCCAGAGATATGTAGAGTTTGGAAGAGCAAACCCTCCCGTCTTTGAAGGGGTTATGGATCCAGAGGAGGTAGATGACTGGCTCACGAGAATAGAACAGAACTTTGAGGATATCTCGTATACGGATGCTCAAAAAGTCCGTTTCGCCACGAGGAAATTTAAAGGCGTTGCAAGGGAATGGTGGAATACTGTCAGGCCCCTTCTGGAGCAGGGAAGAGCCCAGATCACTTGGAATCAGTTCAGGTGACCCTTACTAATAAATACTTTCCCAGGGAACTCAGGGATAGGAAGGAATCTGAGTTCTTGGAGTTGAAGTAAGGGGATATGTCGGTAGAAGAGTATACGACCAAGTTTGAAAAGTTATGCAGGTATTCCAAAACCTATCAATTGAATCCAGATGAGGAGTGGAAATGCGAAAAATATTAGAAGGGACTTAAGTTGGAGTTATAAGCGTCAATCAACGTATTAGGTGTCCAAGATTATGCTACTCTGATTAACAAATGCTTGGCGCAAGAAGAGGCTTTGAAGAAATTAGCAGTGTTTCGAATTGAGAAGCTCAAAAGGAAATTGGCCGAACAAGAAAGTTTGTAGTGGGAAAAAAGGAAAAGGGGACCTTTCCAAGCCCAAAATCAGCTTCAGCAAGGGCAAACTAGGCCCGGACAGCCAGTACAAAGACCATCGGTATGCTTCACGTGCAAAAAAAGCGGTCATTTTGTCAAGCAATGCAAAATGGTAGGAGAAAACAACCCATATTGCCAGAGGTGTGGCAAGTTACACAACGAACTTGTCTGGCTGCCAAAACAGTGTGCTTCAAATGCAAAAAGAGTGGATATTATGCCAAACAATGCAGAATGGCCCCACTCGCAGCCTAGCAATCGGAATAAGTTTTTACGCTGTCAGAAAAAGAAGCACAAGATGCGGACAATCTCACTCAGGGTAAGTGAGTAGTAATGAGTAGAAAATCTTAACTGGAAAAGAGAATACCTAGAACTTTGGAAATACTAAAATTTCGAGGCAAAATTTTTCTAAGGGAGGTGGAATGTAACGTCCCATTTTTTCCTTAGTAAAGATTTCGCGCAATAAATAAATATATGATCCATTTATTTAGACTAGAAATTTAAATCACCAATTTTATTTTTTTAAAATCCCAGTCAAGGTAATAGTTTCGCGGTCCCGCGAAATTTCGCGAGATCCAGATCAATTATCTTTCGATATTGAAATTTAATCATATATCGAAGGTATCCGTAAAACACACTTTTACGAAAGTAAATTTCCGAATACCTTGGATCAACTTAAATTCCATATTAGAAAAATTACTAGATGAAGATTGTATGTTTAGAAAATTTTTAGTATATCCGTACACGAAAACTTAACGACCAAACACGATAAAACACGACCAAATTCACACACCAAGAATTCATAGAGAACAGACACACATGGCTATCCACAAGCCAAATCCCTCACGGCACGACATCCACACACACACTCTAAGTCAAACGAAAGTCATATTTATCATGTTAAGACTTATCATCTTATGCCACCTAATTGTTCTTATCCATTTTCATTCTGTTTCCTCTAAATTCTTGGCCCAAAACCGGCCACACTTTCCTCCATCTTCATTTGTTTATTAAATTCCAATTCCCTTATATATTGAAGTAAACCAATCGTGGCCTTGCCAAGAGGCTTCTTGTTGTTTCACTTGCTTTCATTTTTTTGCTTTCTTTTTTCTAACCAAGCCGAACACACACACTCTCAAATTTCATTTTCTTTCCTCCAATCACAAAGCACAAACCGTAGCCACCATCTCTAGGCTCTCTCAAATTTTTTTCTCTTAAGGCTTGTGATCCAACAAGCTTTGGTGACACCAAGGCTCTCCAAGTGGATTTCTCTCAAAGTTGCTTTAACCTTCTCAAAGTGTTCTTAAAGGTGGGCAACCCTTTATGACCACACTTGAGTGGCCTATATGTGTGAATATAATTATGTATATGTTGCTAAAGTTGTTGAAAGCTGCTGGTGTTTAACTGTGACTCTGTCGGGATTTAAGCATACTTAGGTTTGAAATATGAAAAGAGCAAGTTTGAGTTAGAACTGTATGTTGGGATTTTTATCATGAAAAACTAACATCATTTTTGAAATCTACATGAAAAATCTAGTGGGAGTGTTAAGTTTCAAATTTTTCGGAGCCCCTGACAAAATTCTCAAACAGATTAAGTAAAACAACATTTTGAGGCCAACGATGGCAAAACGGGAATTTTGGAAAATAGGACTGAAAATCTGGGTTTGTTTTTATAAAAAATGATTTTAGATCTATCAAAAACCTTGGGGTGTAGTCTTGAGCCTTTCAGGTTTTTGATAATTAAAATTTCGAAGAAAATTGGGCTTTATAGGTGAAAAATGACATTTTAAGCAAAAAGGGTAAAACTATAATTTCAAAACTTTGGGTTCAAAATCTGGGTTTATAAGTGTGAAAAATGAGCTTAGATCTATCAAAAACCTTGGGGTGAGGTCTTGAAACATTCGGGTTTTTTATAACTAAAATTCTGAAGATAAAGAGTGAAGTTGTTTACACGTCAGACAGTTGAGCGACCTGAGAGTTCCAGGGGTAGCTGAGCGACCCTGGTTAGGCAGCTGAGCAACCTGAGAAACCCTAGTCCATTGAGCAACCATAGGTAGGGCGTTGAGCGACCTGAGAAGTCCTCGGGTGTACGAATATCCCAACAAGCACTATGTCACCATAATTTATGCATAGAAATTGTGTGATTAACAGTATTTATGTGCTATATTAATTAGTAATATGCATCATAAGGAAATGGGTTTCTAAAAGAGTGTCGGGACGACCTTGAATGACTAGATGGTCAGTATTCCTGTAGGTAGGAGCTTACAGGGATGTTCACTTTCCTCTAGGTAAGTGGCTTGCAGGGATGTTCACTCTCCTGTAGGTAGGAAGCTTGCAGGGGAAGGATGGTCAGTATTCTTGTAGGTAGGTGGCTTGCAGGGATGTTCACTTTCCTGTAGGTAGGTGGCTTGTAGGGATGCTTACTTTCCTGTAGGTAGGAAGCTTGCAGGGGAGGGATGGTCAGTATTCCTTTAGGTAGGTGGCTTGTAATGTTTTTCATTTTCCTGTCGATAAATGGAGGAAAGTGGCTTGTAGGGAAGGGACGATCAATATTTCCTGTAGGTAGGTAGCTTGTAGGAATGTTCACTTTCCTGTCAGTAGGTGGCTTGCAGGAAAGGGATAATCAGTATTTCCTGTAGGTAGGTAGCTTGCAAGAATGTTCACTTTCCTGTCAGTATGTGGCTTACAGGGAAGGGACGGTTTGTATTCCTGTAGGTAGGTTGCTTGCAGGAATGCGCATTGTTCTATTCGTAGAAGTATCAAGGATTAGCTTCAGAGTATGTATATGGTTATGTATGTATACGCTATAAGGCAATGTCGAATGATTCCCAAGGCTGCCTATATAAAGATTATAAAAATACGTGATCTGATGTTGCGTGACTCAAACGAATAGGATTAGTAAGCACGGTATCTTTTACTTCATAGGTAATGCAAAGATTAGAACTCCCCTATCACATAGTAAATAGGTAAGCTGCTCAGGACTAGGAAGGATTTAAAGATGAAATAGGGCATTAAAGTATTTATTTATGTTATAACCTAGAGATATCCTAAGCGGCCTGAAATCATAACTGAATCAAACAGATAGTTATGCCCGTAGGATTCCCACTGAGGATGCAAAGTTCTTACCCCCATTCATTATGATTCCAGGAGCATCTGCAGAGAAATCCTACATTTGGACAATGAATGGTTGACTACCAGATCATCATGGTATCAGCTTCCATAGAGATTGTTGACGTACAAGACACATCAAGGGAGCAGAGGAATTATGTTTCTTAATGCAAACCTTGACGATTTAACACTACGTTTTGTAATAGACTTCTACATGTAATGGGTTTATATGTGCTACAAGGATGTGCTTATGTATAAAACTAAGGGTGCAACTATTATTGGATCGCTATCGATGAATGTAAATTATGTTCTCTGCAATTATCTTGTGATAAGATGTAGAATGCTTAAGTCTTTTGAATCTATCGATTATGTGTGTGTGTGTGTATGTATGTCTTCGTTCACACGTGTGGCTCATACTTTACTTTTCCATAACAAAGAAAAAAGTTCAAATTGGACCATATTTTTAGTAAAAGAATATTTAAGAAAATATTATAGGACTACAAGTATTCCAACCAAAGCAAATAACAACCCTGTGAGCATTGTTTACGACGTAAGTGTAAGCAGCTAGCAAGGGTGTTATAGTTTTTGACTAGCAACGACACGCCGGAGTGCAGCTGGGGCGGTGCAACGCCTCATTGTTGCTGATATGTTGCAGCGCATCTCCGAGAACGTCCTGGGCCCTTGCAACAGGCTCTTCATTACAAACTGTTACAGCCTAAACAATTATAATAGTGCAGAGAAAAGCTCAAAAGAGGTAAACATCTCAACACAAGTGAGTAAAATGCCTAACATAATTAAGTAAACTGCTTATACACCAGCTCATCGGAACATTAAAAAAAAAAGGCTTATATATTAATAAGGCACAAAAGCCAACTATTACAAAAAGCTGAAAGGCCATTACATCAACAAAACAAGAAAGAAATATAAGCAAGGGGATGGAAAGTTGAGACTCGGAGGAGGTGGGGACAATATCCACAAGCTTGAATCTCTCGACTACCTCCATGTCCAACTTGTTGTAGTCAATAACGCCGAGAAAGCGATGCAGTTATGAAAGTTATCCTAATACTTGGGTTTGATGATGAGCTTCAGATTATCGCACCCCTTGGCATACTCAAGGGCTCAAGTGTTGAGAAGCTCTTGCAAACCCTTAACCTCCAAATCCTTGGCTTGGAGGGCTTCCTTACCCATTGTCTTCATCACCTCAGCCGTCTTGAGAGCATTCTCGATTGTCTTGAGGTTTGTTTGCATGGTAGCATTCCTCTTGCCAAGTCCTCTGTTGACAGTAAGAGTTTGGGCCAAGTCAGCCTCAACTTGTTTATGGGAAGCCACCGTAACCCTAAGTTTGTTATCTAGCACCTTCGTATTCTTCTCAACCTCTAATACTAACTTGACATTCACTCCCCTCACACTATCCTCACAAAAGCAAGTCAAGGCTTGGGCGATGCAGAGGATGCTCCCATAGCCGACCTTTCTCAGCTTAAATAGGTCGACCACTTTTGCAAGTGCCTCCTTGCCAAGAAGTCGGGTCATCAGTAGCTTAGCCTCCTCATCACCATCCAAAAAATTTGGGGCAGGGACCTTTGTAACATACCACATTTCTTAAGGAGAATTTCACGTGTCCCTGAATTTAAAATAAAATTTTAAATTAAATAATTATATGGAATGCCACGACTGACCAACTTCCGTCCTAAGATTTGTAACCACGAGCTCAGCAAGGGTAGAAAAATTATGACTAGAAGGTTACAGAATTAATTAGCTTTCCTAATCCTCGTTTTTCTCTTCTAAGTTCTGAGCAGCAAATTAATTATTCTCACCTCCTATAAAGAATAGGGGCACAATAACTAGGTAAGATTTACACGGTAAGGTGTCTGCATCAATTGCACTATGGTTTTCGTATACAACTCCATATCGGAGCACCAAATACAAATCTAAGAATGTCACCCTTAAGTTAAACAAAACTTGTGCCATGCAATTGCATGTAACCTGTGACCTCACCATCCTAGTTGTAGTGGCGCAACTTCGGCTACAAGTAGGATAAGAAATTTAGTAAATTATACTTAGATTCCTCTAGAAGAAATTAAAGAAAAATTAACAAAACCAACACACACATTCACTCGGATATAGCAGCAGCCAGGGAAAGGAAATTCATTCAACCAAAATATCCAACTTGCACACGTGATCAGCTAGCTATAGGCAATTATGCCTACAAAAACCCAAAGTTATGGTGATTAACCTAAGGGTGGCATGCAAGTTGCCACCTTACTATATCTATTGCCACCAAGGAGTGCAAATTCGATGAGTTTGTTGAATTGTCAGCAAGGAAGTCCAGCCTCCCTTGAAAAAATTATTAACAAGCATAAACCGAATTAGGAAGCACACACTCACTTCAGTTTTTTTGCTTTTCCTTAATTAATTTAATTCTGAAATCAACCCCATTCCGTGGGCTGGTTAACTAAGTAAAATATTTAGCCATCACCTAGTGCAACTTAAATTCATATATACCATGCAAGGCCAATTCACGACCAGCAGCATACAATCAGATAAGGCAACCAAGAGGCAATTATCCTAGGATTAGACGAGCTAGTAACATACATGCTTACACCTAAGCAATTATGCAGCTTGTTAAGTGAATAAATATTTTTTTTGTGATAATAACACTCAAGAAATACAAATTTATAACTGTCCGAATAGCTCAATGATTCGGCTTTTATGCATAAATTTGTGACCAGCAAATTTCAATTCCCACTCGGCCTAGCTAAGTCTAAATACACTAGGCAATTATGCTGCTCTAACCACCAACTTTTGCTGATTGACATGCCAATCACATGCAAGCTTACACCTCAGCAATTACATGCAAAAATCAACCACCAAACCCCTTTTGCTCATGATCATGTTCATGGATTAGGGGGCTGAGTGCTCGGCCATAAATGCTCCAGCCTCCCTTCCTTATTTCAATCTCTTATATAAATATATGTTAACATTATGAATTTGCAAGAGGAGAAACACACGATCAAAACAACCTTCACTCACATCTTTTTCTCGACTTCATTTCTTTGACATCTGAGACTTCCATTTTCTTTCACCAAAACCACCTCAGCCCTCTTTTCTTTCATCATACGTTGGAGCTTAAAAGCAGCACCGAACCACCTGATCTTTCTCTTACTTTATGTTTCTCATCTTACCTTAAGAAAAATAGGGAGTAAGCCCACAAAAGGTCAGCCCCACCATACCAAGATAACCTTTCCCCCCCCCACGGCAACACTATAATCCTAACATTTCACCACATCAAGCTTGAAGACTCGAGGAAGGTGTTACCAAGCTGCTGTGTAACCAACCGTGGTGCAATTTCATCTTCTAATCCAAAATCTTCAAGTGGGTAAATCAATCTTGAGCTCCCCTTATGGTGCTCTAATGTAAGAGTAGAAATGGGTGTGGTTATGTGTTGAATATATGCTTGCATGTGTGCTAACTGTTTTAACTTGGAAAGAAAAAGAAATTGTAGAACAATTAATAGTTGAAATATGTGTTTTATTTCCGCCTTAATTTTTAATGAAATTGTGAAAAATTATTTGATAAAAGCTAAGTAGAAAAACAGGAGTTAAAAAGAAAAGAGTTATTGTTTGGATGATGCATATATGTAAAATTTTCTTTTAGAAAATTTTCTTTTAGTTAAGTTAAAAATAATAAGAGTGGGTTATAATGCTGTTTGGGTGGTCGTATGGGTATCTAAATCCTCTAGGTTAAACAAAGATGATGAATATATGTGTTAATGCGGTTGGGTTGTTGCATAATTTCCTTTAACTAAGCAAAAGGTGAGGAAAATTATGTTTTAATGCTGATGAGTTTACTTGCAGGTACACCAAAAATTTTCTAGCTAAGCTAGACATGATAAAAATATGTGGAATACGGTTGGACTAGTTTCGTGTGCACTATAATTATTTTAACTATGTAAAACGTGATGAAATATGTGGTAATGTTGTTGGGTTGTTGCATGTGCACCGAAATGGAGCTAATCAAGTAATAATGTGATAGAAAAATGCTACAATGTTACTCGGGCGTGTGAATGTGTGTGTGTGCACCTTAATTTCCTAACTTAAATGAGAAATGATAAACTTATAATGTTGTTTAGGCCGTTGCATGTGTACCTAGATCAGCTAGCAAATTGAACATGGTAGGAAATATATTATAATGCGTCTTGGGTTGGTGCATGTATGTAGCACTTATCAAATTAAATTGAACGTAGCTAAAGTATGCCATAGTACGGTTAGGGCTTAGTGCATGTGTTGTTCTAGTTCTCTTGTTAAAGCAATATGTGAAACCAGATTTAAAAAGGTTTTCTTTTTAAGTTATTAGAGAAGATGTTATTCAAAATGAATAAAGAAATTGTTACAAGTATAGTTTAGTACATATACTCATTTCATGTCATCTCATACATTTCAAAGTAAAATCTTGTTGTAAGACATAGGAGGACTTTAGATAACTAGACTAAACTACACAAATAAACTGAAGATTACAATTGGATTAAAAAGGGTCCCTGCCTTAAGGGCGAAAGGGATCTTAGATGACTGAATCAGTTAGGCCATAAGAGTAATGGATCTCCTGGCACGTCTACGTACAAGCCCCTCATCGCTCTGGCAAGACAGACTGGTCTATGACTTAAAGCACGAATCATGACTAACAGAAAGAGAAGAACTTATAATGAATATTTCCCTAATTTGTGACAAAAAGGATACAAGAGTTGCCCTAGTGTGCAATTAATAACGTTAAGAAAATGTGCCAGTACGAGTCCATTCCTGGCCTTATCGATAGGGCAGGCCCTTCGCCATCCTGCGAGAAGGATGGTCGTTCTTCCTCGATAACGATAATCATACGCTAAGTGTAGTTGTGGTTAGCCACCACTCAGGTAATCAGCGTTGCCTGGTCGTTATTTACAAGGAAAAGAAGTAGGTTATATTCCGAATAGGGGCGACAGTCCCACGGTTTATAAAGGAGAATGATGGACATAGAGTGTTAAGAAGGACTCGGCCAATGGCGCGTAGGAGAATATTCAGAAACTATTTTATGTATGATGACTTATATGTGTGAAAATACTTTGTGGGTGTTGCATGTTAAGAATGAAAATTATGATAATGACTGCCTTAGTATATGGTAAGTAACCTTGGGATAAAATAGGTTTTAATGAGCAATAAAGTAAATTTAAATACAAGTGTGTAATACTAATATCTAGTATGAAGATTAGGTACCCCGGACATTTAGTAAATTAGATAAAGCTACTTAGGGATTAGCATGAATAAAAATAAGTTAGGACTGTAGAATTTGCATGACACATAGAAAACCCCCCAGGTGGCCTGGAGTACAAACAAGTTAAATAAATAACTATGATGTATCACGAGTCCCCACTTAGAATGTTATGTTCTCACCCCCACTTGTTGTATTTCCAGGTGATTCTGATGGCCAACCCTCCTGGAGGGATCCCTTGGTTCTTGAACGTAACCAAGAGCATTGATCTCGTTACTAGGATCGTTAATGAGACCTTCACATATTTACCGATGCCTGCTGTGGATGATGTTTTTCTTGACTGGGATCCACCTCCCAGTCCTTTTGAGGTGGCACCAGGAGATATCGCGGACCACCCCATCCTCATTAAGGATGATGTGGTGGAGCCTCCGCCTCTTGTCCACCCTGAGAAGCAGGTGGAGCCCGTACCTCCTGCACCCGATGCAATGGAGGTAAAGCCCCCACCGTACGACAAGGACGTTGAGGTAGATCCCAACTCCTTGTCCCCTTAGTCTTTTATCACCCGAAGGGTAGCGGGGAAGAGAGTCCCCATGCGTCGCATTTGGTTCGCCCCTAGGGCTCATGACGGGGAAGCTGGATCCTCAAGAGGATTGTCGCCGGTGGCCGAGGTCGATGATGATGATGACGACGATGACTCTCCCACTTCACGCTCTTCGGATGACATAGAGGTGGACTCAGATGATGACGACCAAGATGAGGATGTAGAGATAGGAGGGGAGGAGTAGGTCTCACCATGCAGAAGAAGATAGTGTCTTAGTGCTTTTATACAGGACTAAGTGGGCAGTCTCCATTAGTCTTTAGACGTTATAATATGTTTATATGTATAAATTATGAAGAATGGACCATTTTATATTTCGCAGTTGCTTGTATCAACTATGTCTTCTTTAAATGTTGTAACGCCCTCGCCTTTATTATTTATGTATTATGATATTTCGGCCACCTTATGAATTGATCTTACTACGTTGCCTAAATTATACTATATGTTGCCTTATAATTAAATTAACATTAGATCATGCATGGCTCCTATTTGATAAAAGAATAAAAGAAAAAGAGAAAATTATTTTTAAAACGGCCACATATTTGAATAAAAAGGTAATTCACAAAATTATAAAGGACTATATATAGGTTCCAACCAAACAGTTTACTACCTAGAAAGCATGATTACGAATTAAGCGTAAACTAGCTAGCTAGGTGTTACAACCTTGCTGCACACAAGTGATTCCTCAACAACCACTTTCTCCTCCTCCTCGGTCTGGTCGATTAGAAGGTCTTTTCCCCAAGCGTGTTTTTGTGGTAGGGAGGCGGTGAGGTCTAGCACCTGGGGTCTTTTTTGGAGATGAGTGCTCCGAGCACAATTGGGGGCTGTTGGAGGCTAACATCCCCTCCTCGGCTATGAGAGCTTTCGTCAAAGCACCCTTCTTTGCCAAAGTGTACTGCTTCAAGTAAGCAGCCCACTTTGACACCAAGATTTTTGGGTTCAAGTCAACTACAAAACAACAACAAAGAAAGAGAATTAATCATCATTAAGTTAATCATCTAAAATAGTAGAAAAAGAGAAAAATAGGATACGACAATCACCCATAAGCTAGGTAATCTTCTCTACATTAGCCTCATAGCTTACCAACTTATGGCTTGGATAGGATTTCTTCAATTTGGCCCCTAGAAACCTCACAAGTTCCTTATTCTCAATAGAAGTACGCTTAGGATCAGGTTTCAAGATCTGAACTAGCTAATGCTACAGGGGAAATGGTTCATCCCCTTGACCCTCAGTTGCTTGGCTCATGAAAAATGGGAAAGACTCCTTGTCGTTAGGGTCTATACCAGGAATGACTTTAAAGAAACTCTCTTTAAATCATTTTAAAAGAGGAAGAAAAAAGAAGGAAAATTCGACCATTGCATATACTAGTAAGCGATCAACCTGAAGATGCTTCATTAATACCTCAAAAGCACCTTACGAAGGCCTAAGAGTTTAAATGAAGTTAGGTAGGGGCTACGTTCACTTGTCGCAAGACTCCCATTTTAAAACGGTGAAAGGGAACCAGACATTGAGAGGGTAAAGAGATAATTGTAAATGTAAATTTTATGGGCCCTTTTTCTATTTTGAGCTTGGTGGAAAACCATATCCTATGGAGAACAAGACTCTATGATGATGGTAGACTCATCATTGTTGACCATCTGTTGATTTCTCCAAAAGTGAATGAGAGATTCATGATTAAAGTAGACATAAACCTGACTTTTCACCTCTAAGGCCACCGAGTCATAGGTATTGAGGGACTTGCCCTCATCCTGTGAGTTCTCATCAACACTTTCAAGAACTAGCTTAGTCATGGTAAGAAAGGAGAAGTAAGAAGGAGAAGGGAAAGGAAGAGCAATACCCAAGGATTTTCGACGAAAGGAAAAAGCTTGGGGAAGTGCAAAAATGGAAGAAAGGAAAAGTTTCTAAATAAATAAATTCATAATTGTTAAAAGAAATAATAAATTTATCATCCTACAATTTCATAAAAAATGCATAATAAATAATTTCTAAAATATATAAATAGTCTAAAAATAGACCGTGAAGAGAAAATCACTCACCTGGAATGACAAAAAACTGGGGACAACTGATACGGAGAGCTCCTAAGTATAGACTCCCTATGTGGAGACACTGCTTTCCCACAAGAAAAAAAAAATACTACAACTGATAGAAAGTTCGCACTAAAGCACAACCTTCAAGAGTTCTCTAAGTTAATTAACAAGTCTAAATACTATGGGAAGGGTTCTATTTATAGGGGAATCTCAACACCCCTCTAAACTCACAAAAAAATGCGGGACTCTCCCCCAAATTGTTGCAATGCTCAAACAAGCGCTGCGGCGTACCACCATAGTCGAATCGCTGTAGTGTTGCTCGAACTGCTGCAGCACTTCGACGTTTCCCATTTTTTTAAAGAAAATGGGTTGCTACAGTAACAAGTCCACCAGAAAGACTGTCAAGACATAAAAGAACTCTCAATATAAGCTTGGCATGCCACCTATGGATGACGACCAACCTTAGGGCCATGTACTGGTCCAAAGAAACTGACCCAAAAACTAATCCCATCACATACCAAACCGGAGTAAGAAAATAAGGCCCTATGCGGCTTAAGAGAGCGAGTCATGTAGCCATGTTGACAGGTGTGGATAAACTCCCCTTACATGCTTTTCTCCACATTTTAATGGGTCGATGAGAAGTTATCAAAGAGCTTAAAGTATCCCTTGATACTTAGAACCACCTACTCGCCCACTCTCTAGGGATAAAACCTTAGCCTGCACACTATAAAAGGGGATACATAACGACAAGCATGGTTATCAAAATCGCGTGTTAACTCGTAAACTCATACGAGTTTACGTTCCTAGGTAGCAAAATCGAGCTAACTCGCATGTAAACTTGTTTTTGGGTAAACTCGCATAAAATCACGAGTTTACTACCGAGGTCACGAGTTTACCAAATTGTGGGGTTTTTTTTTTAAGGACAAAACAAGCAAAACGACATCGTCATTTTGCACGTCTCTGAGTTTTTAGATCAAGGTTGTTTAGTGTTTCAGAGTTGCCATTCATAGTTGCGCCTACAATCGTGCTCCATCGTGCCATTGTGCTCCGTTGTGCTCCTCCGTCGTGCTCCGTTGATAATCCATCGTATGTATTTCATCCTTTGCTCAGAGATTGTTCCTACCAGGGTGTGTGGCCTCTGCATCGCTATCTGTGCTTTAGTGTTTTGGATTGGAGACATCATTGTCACATACTCGCTTCTTGTGATGCTCAGTACTATGGGACTCGCTAGTATCTTCGGTGTTTATGCTGTTGTGTGTGTCATTTCCTGGATATTTGTGTTCTTGAAGGTTCTAGAAACAAAGGGCATGCCCCTTGAAGTCATCACCAAGCTTGAGTGAGTGACATTGTTCCAGAAACAAAGGTTGTCAGCTCGAAGCAAGCTACTTCTATCAAGAATGAGTGACATTTTTCTTTGTATACATTTGCTATGTTGGTTGCTCAACACACCGCCTCTTTCTTGTATTGATAGATTTTGCTTGTCATTAAATTTATGTAGAGGAAAATATGTTCTAGTTCAAACATATGTATTATGTATGAATTGAACTTAAAACTCATATATTTCATCTTTATTTGTGCTTTGTAATGGAGTTAAAAGTATTTATGAATTTCAAGTTTTATTAAATATATTTTTGTAGCATAATAGTTTTTTTAAATATTTTTTTTAACATTTTTTAATAATAGGTAAACTCGTACGAGTTTACGATCCGAGTTTACGGAAGCTCCACGAGTTTACTGAAACTCTCGAGTTTGATAACCTTGACGCTAAGCTTAGGTATGATACCATTACTCATACTCTTGTTCTACCTTGAGCGTTTTAGTGTCTTGCAAGTCTACCTCCAGACATAATTTAGGAGAAGCTCAAACTTTCCATACTTTTGGAGAACAAGAACACCCACTTAAAA
>QANU01063295.1:0-11186 GCA_003254905.1 Nissolia schottii
TACACTCTAAAATATACCTTATGCTATTTAATTTATTTTCTTTTAACAATTTTTATAACTAAACGATAAATGATATTTAAGCAACCACCATGAAAATTATAAGGGGAAATGATGTTTCTATCTCCTTTTATGAAAATTTGTTGACACGCATCTTAATGATTTTAGTGTTAGATGTACAACAAAAGGTTAACAGACATAACGTTGAAGTGTTGTTAACTCAAATAACGTAGTTCTATTATGTTTTAAATTTCTAATCTAAAATTAGAATTTTTTTATCTTCTACATAAGTACAAAGTCTTTGACGCACTTTATTATTTCCACTGATTGATTTTTTATATTTGCATTTAAGAGAGTTGATTAGAAAACAAACATAAATAATCAGAGTAGGTATAAACATTTGTCACTACTCCTCTCACAAAACATCTTAAGGCTATAATGATACATGATGAGTCTGAGCCCATGATATATTATGAGAGAAGTGATAAAGTGTCTAAAGACTCTAAACTATTTAATCGTTCAAATAACACTATTATAAAGTAGTTTTCATTCACCCTATATCAACAAAAAAATTTTGATATAATTATTTTTAAATTTTTTTTTAATATATTGTGCAGCTTGCTCTTGTAGGAGCAATCCATGCCCATGAATCATTACCTGAAGAAGAATATTGGCACGCAGTTTGGCCGAACACTCCAATTCCCAATACTTTGAAAGATCTTTTAAAGCCTGGTGCTGAAGGTTCCTATATAACTAGCTAGATATAATATTCAACCAAAATTATAAAAAATCTTTAAGTTAAAACTAAATTACTAAACTTTCTTTTTATGATGATCCAGATGCTGAAATCGACAATCTTCCCATGAAAATCGATGACACTCAATACCCGAAGAACTTTTTCTTTCCAAATGAACTTTATCCAGGAAAAACAATGAACTTGAAGTTCAGCAAGCATCCCTTTGCTCAGCCTTATGGTGTGTGGTTTTATCAACGTGAATTTAAAGACACTGGGTATACATATGATGAGGTTTGCGTAAAGAATCCTCCTAGCAAGGGAGAACGCAGGTATTGTGCAAAATCGTTGGGAACATTGATTGGATTCGCTATTTCAAAGTTAGGGAAGAACATTCAAGTGCTTTCAAGTTCCTTTGTGGACAAGAAAAACCAATACACCATAGAGGGAATACAAAATCTTGGAGACAAAGCAGTTATGTGTCACAGACTGAACTTTCAAAGCGTTGTGTTTTATTGCCATGAAATCCATGAAACCACAGCTTACATGGTTCCAATGGTGGCTGCTGATGGGACCAGAACCCAGGCTCTTGCTGTTTGCCACCATGATACGTCGGGCATGAATGCTGAGGTTGTCAAGGACTTCATGAAAATCAAGCCTGGAACTGCCACTGCTTGCCACTTCCTTGGAAACAAGGCAGTTCTGTGGGTGCCCAACTTGGGAGTGGATAATGCCTACAATGCCAACATGGAAAGTTAAGTCCATGATCTCAGCTTTACCACCTTTAGGTGATGTGTGTAAATAAATAAATCCATGTTTATTTATATGCTGCTTTAGTACTATGTGCGTGTTCTGGCTACAACTAGTATTGGAGTTCTATGTTTGTATTGTGTAGTGTATGCCACCGAAGCACAATCTTGCATGTAACTCTTGCAAAAATATGACGTAATGGATTGCAATGTGCTTCATATGTCAATATCTTGTTCCTTAAATTAGTTTAGTGATTCTCCGTACACTAAAACGAATTACGTAATGGTTATTAAAACTGCCTCTCTTTTATAATTAGTGGCGGTTTCCTATCCAACGACTGCAAGTAAAAGTTATTTAGCAACGGTTTTGGAGCTCAAACCGCTAAAAAAACGAAAAATGAAAAAGTACAGAAGATAAAATGTAATAAATGATGAAAAGACCTTAGCTATTGGGTTGTTACCCATTCAGTTCTATATGCACGATCTCCCTCTCTTTGATCTCACTCTCACCAGAGGCGACTCTTCTCCGGCGACGCGTGTCTTTCCGGCGACGCATGTCCTTCTCCAGCGACGTGAGTCTTCTCCTCTCCAATGATGTGAAGACCTTCTCTTCTCCTCTTCTCTCCAAAGCAATAGTGGATCTCTTTCTCCCTTCTCTCCGGCGTTCTTACTCTCTCAGCACCTTCGCCTTAGTCTTAGTGCCACCACCCGCACACCACCGTGCTTTGAGACAAGTCTTTGGTGAGAAATCCTCCTAACCACCTAGATTCCACTATCATTCGAACTCTTAGGTAAATCCTAAGCTTATTAGTTCCTCTATGTCCAGATTGTAGCTTAGAATTGTCATAATTTTGAATCTTACTGTTCTTAGGTTAGGAACCCTATGTAGTCAATTTGGGAATTTTGAATTTTGTCCAAAAAAAAATGCACGCATATGCACTTGTCACTAAACGAATCAGGCGATTCTCTGTTCATATATGAAATTGTGCGATTTCGGGCTTCTCTACTATTTTCTCTAGTCATTGTGAATCTATTATTGTTGTTGTTGTTATTACTACGTTTTGTTCCTTTGCTCGTGATTTGAAAATTTTTTGAGAAAATTAGGTTTCGATGGCTAATTAACAATGCAGTTGTTATTGCAGGCTAGATGATCGTCACCTTAGGCTAGACATGACGCAATCCCTTCTTGGATTTGTTCTTTTACTCAGCAAGCAACTCCAAATAGATGGAACATAGTACGAACATAGTGTTCTTTCCCTATTTCCTTTCTCATTTATTTTTTCCTCTTTTGAGTGCAGCTGTACATTGCCGTTGTTCGTAACAGCTTGTACTTTTTGTATACAGCTGGATTGATGGATAATCATAAGCAGATTGATAGATTGTACTTTTTGAAAATGCCATACCACTATAGTGGTAATGACCACTGCAACGGTCTGGTGTCCACCGCCTTGCCAATCTCCAAACAACGCACCACTGCAGTGGTCAATTGCTGAGGATCTTCGATGTTTCACCTTCTTGATCCTTGATAAGGTTCCACGATCCTTCGTAATGTCCTAAAAACCCTTCCCAAGGGAACTTAGAGAGATGGGTCATCATAAGTAAATTCCATGTCCTCCTCTATATTAGCTTTGATCGTTGGCATCTCCATCTCCTTATGGTAGTCCTCTATCGCTTTAGAACCTTGTGTGAGTCTGTGTAATTTATGGTGTACCTCCCGAGAATATATCTCTTTCTCTCACTTGCTTCGTCTTTTCCCAAGTCTCAATAGGAGTTCACCATACCGCCATCTGGACTTCACTAGCTCATCCCACCAAACTAATGCTTAATCTAAAAACTCCATTGCAGCCAATCTTACTTTGACCTCTTTATTATAGTTGTTACATGAAAAGATCATCTCAACCTTTCTTTACCACTCCGTATAAGCTTCAACATCGTTTCTTCCTTTGAATGTTGGTATCTGTGTTTAGATAACATTAATGTTGCTATCTCTTTTTTACTCTATTATCAACTCTCCTATTCCTCATTGAATTAACTCTGTGGCCCACATCTTCATGCAGTTTAAGGATTTGCCTATCAACACGACTCTGCACAAATGATCATATACGATCTGTTGGCAATGACTTCAATCGCACATTCAACGCACCCAATTTTGAGTTAATATGCTTAAGTTGTTGGAGCAATGCCTTTATTATGAGTTCCTCATCTTCCTCATCTCCTAATGGTGTTGGTTGAGACATCTCAAAAAATAATTATCTGCAATTTTATTTTTTTGAACTAACTTTTTTTTTTATTGAATTTTTTTTTAGCTGACTCTTTTTTTTTTACTAACATTTTTTTTAAGCTGGTTTTTCTTTTACATTGACTTTATTTCTAAGGTAATATATGATATCTTATCTTCAAAAAATAACAATATCAATCAAAGATAATACCTTAAATAACAGACCCTTTCCTAATTTAAGTCTCAAAATAACCTAATTTCAACTAATATATTAATAGAAAAAACAAAGAAAACTCAGCCGCTGCTTATGATAAAGCAAAACGAAATCAGACTCACTTTCACGCACATAAGACAACACTAAACTTGACAATCACAGTTGCACTATATTAACCTTCCTTTCACAAGCCTGGTTTCAAACTTAATTGAGCATGAACAATGGCCAATGTGCAAAACTGTTCACGTACACGTTGCAAAAAAAAAAATTGTGTTTTTTTTTTTTTTTTTTTTTTTTTTTTTTTTTTGCTTTTGTTGGTTTTTTTTATATACAACAAAAATAGAAAATAACAACGATCAAGTGCACAAGACCAAAAAACAAAGGATAGATAGAACCTTACTTTTTATAGAATTGAAGCACTAGTTACTAAATTCATACTCAACTTGTGAATAAGAACTTTAGGATATGTTAGTTGACACCCTCAACCCTTATCCAAGCGGTAGATAAGAACCTTGGCATATGATATTGTAACTCTCAATTAACCTGTGATGGAGAACCTTGGGATAAAGAATGTTCACAGTAATGAAGGGAGAGAATAAGGATTTAACCTCACAATTAAATTGATAATCAAAAGTTTGGCTTGACTAATAGCTAATAGTAAATTTACGATTGTATGAATGGTAGGTGCCCCATTTATACAAGACGTGATGTTACATAAGGTCTATAGGATGTTAGTGGTGTCATGTCTAGGGTCAGTTAGAAGAGTCAACCCTATTTAGAGCCAAGTAAGCATGTCAGAGTCAGTTATGTCAGTCAAGTCAGTTGTGTCCTCTTTTATTCCTTGTCCTCAGGCTAGTTAACATATGTCAAGTAGGTAGCTATATGGATGAGTATGGAATATCATAGTAGCGTAGCGAAAGCATGGTAAGGTCAGAAGGAAAAAGTTCTTGACATTTGGGGACCAAATGTCTTAAGGGGAGAAGATTGTGATGACCCTTAAAAAAAGGAACACGTCTCACGCTAAACATATAGTATTTCATGCGAGATGTTGTTCACAGGGGTTTATCTCACGCGAGATGGACTGTGTCCCATGTGAGACCCATGTTGGGCACGCTGTAGCGCCCAGGGAGCGCTATAGCGGCGCAGGAATTAGTTCCACATCTGTAGTAGCAATAGAAGAGGGTTTCCTCCTCCCCCTACATATAGAAACCTCTCGTAAGAGTTTAGAATTACTAATTCACTCAAGAGCTTGAGAGGTCCCACTTTTGAGAGACTTTTTGTTCTAGTTATTTTTATTTCTTTTCTCTCTCTCGTTTTCCATTCTTGGGGAAGCAATATCTCTACATAGGGTATCATGAACTCTCAGCTTAGTGCTCGTTAGCGGGTCAACCATTTCAGATGAGTGACTTTTTTCACGATCTATTTAAGACCACGTATTTATTTTTTAAATTTATTTATTTATTTTAGAATTATTTTATTTATGCATGTTGTATAAAATCCTAGGAGGTAGAACTTAGTATTTTTATTTTATGTATTTATGAAACTTATTATTAAGAATTCTTATATTTGATTAGTTATTAATGAAGTTATTTTAATTAGCCATTTTATTTATAATTATTTATTTAGAAACTCTTTATTTATGAAGTAGATATTTACAAAACTATTTTAGAAAATCATGAAACTATTTTAGAATTACATGGGACCACCTATTTTATTGCATTAAATAAAGTCATATGCTGCATGTGTATGATTAAGTATTAAGTGATATTGATATTCATGTTATTTGGTTAAACCTATAACAAAAGATTATGGTTAAGGAATGATTCTGGTGGGAGAAAGATTTTTGTTAAGGAAAGGCTCTAGCTAGGACAAGACTTGTTATTTAAGTGTTCCATTGTGATGCACCTCTCTTACTTGAGAACCTCCCTAAGCATGTGATCTTAGTCTACCTTTATTTTTCCAAGATAAAACATTTAATAAATATTAAGTCATGTTATGTTATCAGTATCAGTTAAAGGATTATGTTATGATGATCATGTTATGTTATGTATTTAAAACTGTTTTTATGGGGGTATATCTAGGATAGAACTGTAAGTCAGTAACAGTCTACGTTGACACTGGTATACATTGTACGCTTGTAAAGTATAGTAGGATTCATGTAGATTTAGGGCAAAACTATAAAGCCCTGACATGGCAGGCCGTGATGCCCAGTGTCATGTATCATGTATCATGTCATGTAGATTAGGGCAAGATCGTAAAGCCAAGACATTTTAGGAACAACTAAACTGTAATGCTCGGAATTTCTATCTAGAGAACTCCCAACTGAATTATGTTTTCAAATGCTTTTATGTATTAGTTACTATTATAAAAATGCTTTATGCTTGTTATATATTATGTATTGCATCTGCGTGTAATGTTTTCGAAGTGTCCCATGTCACCGTGCGGACGACCATTTGCTGAAACTATTCCTAGAGTTCTCAACCTCCCCCTCCAGTTACAGGTTACGAAGCAAAGTAGCGGTGCATCGAGTTTATGGTCAGTGCAATGACTTCAGAATCCAAGAGTCAGTAGTTCACCTTGAGATGAAGCTACCTAAAGGAATTGTTAGTCTTGGCTAGAGTGCTCCAATTGTATACAAGCAGGATCTTCAGACCAGTCATATATTTAATCTTGTATATTTATGTTTATTGTGAGAGATTTTATGTTTATTCAAAAAGGGAATGTTTTATTTGTTTTTAATTAAAGTTAAAGTTAAAGTGCATGTTTTTACAAAAAAACGTTCCTAAGAGGCTTCTGTAAGGGAACTAATCCCATGCGTGCCGATAATGATTTTTGGGTCATTACTACAAGCCCTTCCCAACGCCTAGGAATTAGATTATCAAAAGTTTTTGGAGTTCAAGAAGGCAAATCCGTTGACCTTTTCTGATGGCCTTAACCCCAATCTCGCATAGTAGTGGATTCAAGAAATGGAGTAGATTTACGAGTATTTGCCCCATTTGGATGAGCAGAAAGTTCGTTTTGGCTTTCACATACCGAAGATCCTGGCTGCTCCATGGTGGCATGGCAAGAAGCCCCTTCTCCAGCAATTCAATCAATATATCACCTGGGAAGCTTTCAAGGCCGCCTTTTTTTGCAAAGTATGTTCCCGTGAGTGCCTATAAGCGAATTAAAATATATATAAAAAAATAAGCGAATTTAGATATAAAACATATAATAATGGTTAAGTCAAAAAATAAATAGATTTAATTTTTCTTGTATTTAATTTAATTGGTTTAAGTAAAAATGATATCAAACCTTTTTATTTTAAGATGAATAGTGTTATTTGGACAATTTGAAAAATAAATACTCTGTCATTCTTGTCACAATATATCATGAGATTCATTTACTATATAATAAACCTAATAATGTGTTATAAGTAGAGTGATATGGTGTTTATATCTTTTTAGAAGTTGAAATAGCATTTTTTGCTTGAAGATACATAGCAGCTTTGACAAATTTAAAATGTATAAATGTTTGCTCGTGGAATTCGTGGATCGTAACATAGCGCATCGCTGGGGCATGCCGCTTGGAGTTTAGCCTGCACTGCATGCGCGACATGTATGTATCTTTCACACAGTACGACAATGTTGATGATTTTTTTGACTGAAGTTATCTTTACTAATATAAAAATCATTCACAGTGTTCATGCCATCGTTAAAAGAATTAACAACATGATTAAATTTGACTGTTGATAGAGTCATATTACGCTAAACAAAAGTTTCTCCTTCTGCCGAGACCTTTGGGGAATTCCAGTCCTCCGGGGAATTCTCTACCGAGTCTTGTCTCAGCTGTGTATGAAGCGAAATGAATCCAAGCATTTGCGTGCAGCTTTGCCAAACGGGTATAGCGTGGCCTTGTACCACCAAAGGACCCTAGAGCCTGTTTTGTATCTTGGATTGAACCCGGGATAAGGGGAAGGAGGAAGAAGAATTGGATTGCATATTTCTTTGTGTTTGTTTGGTCGATTTGGGAATATAGGAATAAAGCACTNTGGACTNTCTCTTCCCAAGTCTCAATAGGAGCTCACCATACCGCCATCTGGACTTCACTAGCTCATCCCACCAAACTAATGCTTAATCTATATAGAAAATGGAGTTCCGACTCTCGGCTGCTGCACTATTTTGTGTAAGCTTTCTTCTTCTTTTCCTTCTTTTCTTTCGTGCTTTGCCTTATCATTATAACAAAAGATAGTCGTTCATGCTCATATTTTCCTGACTCGTTAAGCAAAATTTCACTTTCTCGTCACAGCTTCAACGGAAACATTTGTTGATTTGGGTTTCACTACCACATTTATAGTTTAGTAACTGGCTACTATTTCACATATTTAAAGACAAAAAAGTCCGTTTGGTTTTTGTTGTTCACAATGCAAAATTGTCATCATTAGAAGGAGCTCGTAATTTATATATATATATATATATATATATATAATCGTGAACATATAATAATACTGCACACTTCACCTGCATTGCATGCACCGACGAAAACATGGCGTGAATCATGCAAACCAAGACGTGTTGATTAACTGAATTTGCAAGTCAGTTTCGGTTCTATTCTCTTTGAGCTTTTTTGCAATTTTCGGTGCGTACTAAATTTGCATATGAAAATTGGTGATTTCTTATAATTTATGTTATTTAATTTATTTACTTTTGATAATTTTTACCAAGGGTATTTAAGCAACCATCATAAAAATTATAAGGAGAAATGGTGTTTCTATCTCCTTCTATGAAAATTTGTTGACACGCATCTTAATGATATTAGTGGTAGATGTACAACAAAAGGTTAACAGACATAATGTTGAATTGTTGTTAACTCAAATAACGTAGTTCTATTGTGTTTTAAATTTCTAATCTAAAATTAGAATTTTTTTATAAGTACAAAGTTTTTGTAGCACTTTATTTCCACTTCAAGACGATTGATTTTTTATATTCCCATTTAAGAGAGTTGATTAGAAAACAAACTTAAAAAAATGTATTTATAATCAGAGTAGGTATAAATATTTGTCACTCCTCTCACAAAACATTATAAGGCTTTAATGATACATGATGAGTCTGAGTCCACGACATATTATGAGAGAATTGATAAAGTCCAAAGCGTTTAATCGTCCAAATAACACTATTATAAAGTAGTTTTTCAGTCACCCTTATCAACACAATTTTTATATAATTATTATTTTTTAAATGTTTTTGAATATATTGTGCAGGTTGCTCTTGTAGGAGCAATCCATGCCCGTGAATCGTTACTTGAGGAAGATTATTGGCGAGCAGTTTGGCCGAACACCCCAATTCCCGAAACTTTGAAAGATCTTTTAAAGCCCGGTGCCGAAGGTTCTTATATAGCTAGCTAGATATAATATTCAATCAAAATTATCAAAAATCTCTAAGTTAAAACTAAATTACTAAACTTTATTTTTATGATGATCCAGATGCTGAAATCGACAATCTTCCCATGAAAATCGATGACACTCAATACCCGAAAAAAAATTTCTTTCCAAATGACCTTTATCCAGGAAAAACAATGAACTTACAGTTCAGCAGTGTGCCTACTTGGTCTAATGAACTTAAATTTAAAGAAAATGGGTATACATATGATGAGCTTTGCGTAAAGAACCCTCCTAGCAAGGGAGAACACAGGTACTGTGCAAAATCGTTGGGAACATTGATTGGATTCGCTATTTCAAAGTTAGGGAAGAACATTCAAATGCTTTCAAGTTCCTTTGTGGACAAGAAAAACCAATACACCATAGAGGGAATACAAAACCTTGGAGACAAAGCAGTTGTGTGTCACAGACTGAACTTTCAAAGCGTTGTGTTGTATTGCCACGAAATCCATGAAACCACAGCTTACATGGTTCCAATGGTGGCTGCTGATGGGACCAGAACTCAGGCTCTTGCTATTTGCCACCATGATACGTTGGGCATGAACGCTGAGGTTGTCAAGGACTTCATGAATATCAAGCCTGGAACTACCACTGCTTGCCACTTCCTTGGAAACAAGGCAGTTCTGTGGGTGCCGAACTTGGGAGTGGATAATGCCTACAATGCCAACATGGAAAGTTAAGTCCATGATGTCCCTTTAGCACCTTTAAGTGGTGTGTATCAATGAATAAATCCATGTCTATTTATATATTGCTTTAGCACTATGTGCATGTTCTAGCTACAATTGGAATTGGAGTTCTGTGTTTGTGCAGGGTAATGTGTGCTACCAAAGCACGATCCTGCATGTAACTCTTGCAAAAATATGACGTAATGGAACGCAATGTGCTTCATATGTTAATATCTTGTTCCTTAATTAGTTCAGCGATGCTCTGTACACTAAAATGAATTACACCAGCTGCACATTAACATTACATGTATGTTAACAAATATTTTAAACATAGATGAATAAATATTGTTGAACTCAAACAAATATTTTCACTTACAGAATCAAAATAAAATTGGATCTACAACACATTAAATGTCAAAAAGCAACTATCACACTCTCTCTTCTGCCTTCACTTACACTCTAAAATACGTGCTCGCATGCTCTTTCGTAAACAAACATTACAAAATATATAAACAAACATTAAAGAACAAATAAATAAATATTATTAAACACAAAAAGAAAAAAATAAAATGAGGCTCACACATACTAAATAGTGAATAATAAAGAGTAATGCTCCCAACCCATGATCTACACAGTGACACCGAGTGCACAAACTTTTTGCATATACATGCAAAAAAAATTTCAAATAAGAAATCAAATCAAAATGGATCTGTGACATATTAAATAACGAAAAGTAATTATTGCACTCTTTCTCCATATCCTCACTCACACTTTAAGTGTAACATCCCGATTTTTTCCCTTACGAAGATTTCGCATGATAAATAAATAAGAATAAATTAATAAGATTGAAAAATTTAATCATTAACTTTCATCTTTAAAATATTAGCTAGAAATAGTAATTGGGCGATTTCATGGACTTTTGTGAGGTCCGAATCGATTTCCGGTTACTATTAAAATTTAATTACGATTCAAGGGAGTTCGTAAAATACACTAATATGAAAATAAATTCATGAATGCCCAAATAAAATTAAATAAGTAATAAGAAAAAATTGGTCATAACAGTATGTCCAAAATATTGTTCGGACAATCGTACGCGAAGTACCAAGATTGCGAAAGACGAAACACGATCAAATAGGATCAAAATGATACCGGGAGAGGTCATCCTAATCCCCCTGCCACGGTTGGCAGGGATAT
>QANU01063326.1:0-19035 GCA_003254905.1 Nissolia schottii
TCCTTTTGCATTCTAATTGTCATTATCTATTTGTTATGTTCTATTTGTTATCATCAAGATATAAAACAACTAGGGAACCTAGTTCTACAAATATAAGCATATACAATAAGCATAGACAATTAGAACATATTGTATTTGTCATCATCAAAACATATTGTATTAAACAATTAGAACAACTAGGGAAACCTAGCTCCACAAGGCTAAGGTTAAAAAAAAAAATTCTATTTGCACACTATGACTACACTCACACAATATAAAGACTGAATTATTTACTTTATATTAGAAATTGCAAATAAATTATTTATCACAAAAAAAAAAAACTAAAAGCTGAAGATGAAGAACAAGTAACACGTTGCCGTCATGAACCACAACAGTCCCCTATCAATAAAGAATATAAAATATACCTTGAATTTAATTATTGAGATGAAACCATAAAAAGAAAATGAATCATGTTGTTAAAAGAGTGTTGTTCAATTTAGTAATATAGTAGTTACTACTCTGTGAATACTATGCAATTCAAGGTCTAGGATGAATAGCAATTTGCTTGGTAATTATCGAGATAAAAAAATGTTGCATTTTGTTTGGTAACTTGGTATATCAGAGTTTGGCTCGCTATAATCTATAGGTCCAATGCCACTTAATGTTGTGAGAATTATAACATATTGTTCGTCAGTAATTCGTATTGGGAACGAAGTTACCTGAACATGAGTAGAGGGTGAGGAAGACGCCTTAACGGAAGCTCCAAGCAAGTTCCTCTTGGAGAGAGTGCGACGGCAGGGTGTACCTGCAAAGGCACTCTGGCGCTCAAGTAAGTACAAGTGTTAAGTGAATTCTCTAAGAAGGGAATGAGTGATACCTGGTGATCTGAGGTCATGTGCTTTTATAGATGAGCTAGAATGCTAAGATAGAGATAAAGTGAGGGGAGTTCGCCTAACTGCTCCCTAGCCTATCTTTTCCCGCCTATCTAAGAGTTAGTTGCGGATTGGAGGAGGAGAAGTCGCAACTATCTCCTTTTAGTTTTGTTGGGCCGGGTCAGACCCGGAGTCTTGGGCTTACGACCTTCTCCTCCTTTAGGTGCCGTGAAACTCTCTCCTTTGGGTCGGTGTGACCAGGTGGGGGGAGTCTCTTATACTCCTTAGTGGGTTTGGACTCTTTGAGCCTTTTAGAGGATGTTAACTTCTCTCGCTCCTTAGAGAGTTAGAGCTCCTTAGACACCTAGTTTTTAGCCCGTAAAACCTATAAATTCAAATTTCGTTATCATTTGACAATTTTATTAGTATTGGTTTGGAATTTTTTTTTTTGAAATTATGATTAGAGTTTGATTTCATCTTTTTAAATTATTTTTTTTAGATAATGTATTTAATATTTGTAGGTATCTATTAATTTGTTGAATAATAATAAACAAGTATCTGTACGAGAATGAGATGCATTTTCATTCACGGGTGGGGGACAATCCCCTGCTTTCAAGTCACACTCTATCCTATTATCATTTCTAATTGTGCATTATTTTTTGAATATATTTCTAAATTTTTTATTATTGCAATAAAATACAAGAAAATATCAAACTAATTTAGTAATTTTATTTTTTTAATTCAACGATATGGTTGAAATTTATTTAAAACATATAATTATTTTCTTAATCAATATACTTTATATTTAAATTGTATAATCTTGTGCATCACAAGGTTCATACTCAAATAAATATTATAAATATGTTTGAGGAACTAATTGAATGATTTAAAAGAATTATGCAACAATGCATTTATTTCACTACAAGAAAACAAATTACCGTCGGAGTTACCGTCTGAAATTTTGCACAGTTACCGTCGGCTTTTGGCGCTACTGTCAACGTTACCGTCGGACATCTGGCCGACGGTAAAATGCTCGATGGTAATCGATTTACCGTCGGACAACGACACCCGACGGTAATTATCACCGAAGTAAATCGACGGAAACCGGTTCACGTCTAATTACATTTGAATTGGTTTACCGTCAACTAGAAACGACCGATGGTAAATATATTACTATTTTATTCGTTTATCGTCGGTGAATGTCGATGGTAAGGATAATAATATTTTATTCCTTTACCACCATTGGTCACTGCAGACGACAAAGATATTACTATTCTATTCCTTTATCGTCAGCTATATCTAACGGTAAAGCTATTAAAATTTTATTGTCCTAATATTAATATTTAATTCCCTTACCGTCGGCTTATGACCGTCGCTAATATTGAACCTTACTGTGAGCTATAACCGACAGTAATAATTAAATATTAAAAAACAAAATTTTAATATTTATTTTAATACATTATTGTTTATTTTTATTAAAATTTTAATAAATTATATAATTATATTAATAAATATGTAATTCAATAAATTATAAAATTTAATTTAGTAAATAATTTTATAATTTATAAATATATAGAAATTTATATTTAATAATTAGTTAAATATTTATTTAATTAATACTAAAGTATTAAATAAAAATTACGAAATTAAATTGTATAAGACAATAATAGTAATAAAAAAATAAATATAATATTTAAAATTTTAAATAATTACAAATCGTAGCTAGTCTGACGATGAAAAGTAAACATTATCATCGTCGTTTTCAGAATTTAGCTGGTCGTCAAAATCTTCTTCTTCTTCTTCTTCTTGTTATTCTTCTTCTGCTTCTTCCCCATCATTGTTGATATCATCAGTTGAATGTTGATAGAGGTTAGAAACTTGAAGTATTTCTGGTTCGTCGTTTGTAGCTAACAATGTGTTCATATTTGTTGTCTGAACAACTATTGTTGCGGGGATCGGGTCTAACACTTGATACAGTTGATCATATGATGATTTCTCCGCTGATTGCATGTCATCCAACTCAATTTGACCACTTGGTTTGCTTTTTATAACAACTTTTCAGATTGATTGAGTAGCTCCTAGATAGCTAGCGTAATAAAATTGGTTGGCTCTTTCAGCAACAATGAATGGATCATACCGCATATACTGCCTTGCAGGATTAATCTCTGTAACGTTGTAATCTGGATGAGTTCGAGTTCCATTTGGGGAAGGATCATACCAATCACAGCAGAAAAGTACTACGTGATTAGATGGACCATCGTGTACATATTCTAATACAAGAATTTTTTTAAGCACTCCGTACCAATCATTGCTAGTTTTATTATTATTAGAATATTCACCCTGGACATAAACACCACAATTGTCTGTCTTTTGAGTAGCTTCTCATTTAGATGTGTGAAACTTGTATCCATTAACAAAATAAATGGGTTAACTAATCGCTTTGTTCATATGTCCTTATGTCAAACTCATCAAGTTACTATCGTTACTAGAATAATTTTGCGCCTAAAAAAATACATGTTAAAAGTAAGTTAAACTTAATCAATTATGATATAAAGTCTTTTGTTCGGTTAAAGTTTATAATATAAAGAAGTTAAACACATACATAATTTGCAAACCACGATAAAAACATTTGATCGGAGCATTGATCACCAAATTCTCGTTGAAACATCCTAAAAACATGCATCAATGGTAACAAACAGTTTAGTAAATTGTATGTTAATGAAATAAAGTATATTAAAATGGTCGATTAAACTGACTCATAGTACGGAAGTACTTCTTTGTAGTTGAGCAAAACAACTAAGTGAGGTGCTTCCTTTTCTTGTGCACTCAACCAGTAATCCTTTCCCCTTCCAGCTGCACGACCAGATTGATTGATTATAGAAAAGATCAACTGATTAGGCATTCCTCCACCATCGTCGTTTCTTCCCACTGTAGTTCTATTGCAATTCACATTAGCACCAAATTAGTACGAACAAAAGAAGGAAGTTTTTTTCGTTAAGAATGCCTCGCATATTGACCCCTCAACTTGAGCTTTATTTTTAACTGTTCTCTTGAAGACTCCCATGCATCTTTCAAATGGATACATCCACCTATACTGAACTGGACCACACATTTGAGCTTCGTAAGGTAAGTGTACAAGCAAATGTTCCATTACATAAAAAAAAAGCTGGAGGAAACAATCTTTCAAGTGAACACAGGATAATCGGAATGTTGCGTTCCAAGAGTGTAGTTCACTTGGTCTTTAACATTAATTGTAGACAAGCACAATGTCTTGAAAAAGTGACTTAGTTCACTTAATGGCTTCCACATGTTCTTCAATAGTTCTTTGAAAGCAATTGTCAGCAAACATTGCATAAACACATGACAGTCATTACTTTTCATTCCAACCAATTTTCCTTAGGCGATATTTACACATCGAGCCAAGTTAGATACATAACCGTCAAGTAATTTAAGAGTTTGCAACCAACGAAGAACATAACTTGTTTCTTGTTGAAGGTATAGCAAGCCTTTGGCTTGATGAAACTATCGCCAGAAATCTCTTGTAAATTCAACTCAGGGCATCTACAAATCTCTTTCAAGTCCAGTCTTGCCTTCTCGTTGTCCTTGGTTTGATCAGTGTTCATGACAGTATGCATTATATTATCAAAAACATTCTTTTCAATATGCATAATATCAAGACAATGATAAACCAAGTTATCTTTCCAATACGGAAAATCCCAAAATATGCTCTTCTTCGTCCAGTTATGTTGTTCCCCGTAACCTAGAAGCCTAACATTTCCACTCTCAGTAATCTTTGAAAACCGTCTAACCCTCCTCCAAATGTCACGGCCAGTTAATCTCTACAAAGGCTCTTCATTTTCAATTCTATTCTTCCGAAATTCATATTTATTGTTCCTAAACGTGTGACCAGGTTCCAAGAATATCCTATGACAATCAAACTGCGATTGTTTTTCTCCGTTCANACATAAAATTTTGCTTCATGGACACGTCGTACGCAAGCACACCTGGCCTCCACAACATGTTCAGTTCATCTATCAATGGTTGAATAAAAACATCAATTTTAGCTTTTGGGTTGGTCAACCCGAGGATCAAGCAAGATAAGAACAGATAAGGATCTTTCATGCACATTTCAAGAGACAAATTATGCGGTGTAATGATAACAAGTCAACATGAGTACGGTTTGCTAAATTGATTGTTAGGAGCAAACTCATTTGAACAAAGACCTAATCTGACATTTCGAGGTTCTGCGGTGAAGTCGGGATAAACTCGGTCGAAGTGTTGCCATGCTTCTCCATGAGACGGGTAATTAAGTCATGTGACCATCATTTTTCTTGTTCTAAAAATGTCATCTCATGGGCGGTGCTGAACTCATCGAATCAAACAATCTTTTCAGTCTTGCGATTAACGACAAATAATGCATTCTTTTATAAGGAGCATTCTTGTATCTCCCTGGACCAACTCTCTTAGGTTTAAACCTAGCAATGCCACAAAATTTGCATTCAGTTAAGGTCGCGTCATCCTTATAGTACAACATACAACCTGTTCGACAACAGTCAATCTTTATGGACTGCAAGCCAAGTTTAGAGAAAAATTTTTTGGCTTGATAAAAGTTTGTCGGTATGTCATTATTTGACGGTGTTAGTTCTTTGATGAACAAAAGTCACTGGTCAAATGATTTCTTAGATTGATTAGCCTCTTACTTCATAGTCAACATCCTAACTGTCATATATAATTTTGAATGGACAGATCCTTCCCATACTGGAGTATTTGCTTCTTCTAATAAACTATAAAAGTTTTTAGCATCCGTATTAGGTTCTTCGTCAAGCATATTACTGTCGAAGGCATCATTAACCATTTCTGCAAATCTATCATTATTATTAAATTGAAAATTTTCTGTTTCATTATCTTGTTCAATATGTGTGTAACTTGTATTGCCCTCTTCGTAATGCAACCTACTGAACTCATTAACACCATTAACATCCACCTCTCCGTGGTTGGTCCATGTCCAGTAATGTGGCTCAAACTCATTCTTATACAGATGCATTCTAACCATTTCAACATCCAATACTCTACAGGTCTTGCACAAAGAACACAGACATCTAATGTTTATCTCTGCCATATACTGATGAATAGTTGTAATGGTCTGACAAAAGTAGTCGACGCCCTCAAAAAATCCCGGCTTTTTCATCTATCGTACATCCAAAATCTATTGGACGGAATCATTTTCCCACAAATCCTTCATGCATGTTACATAATGAATCGACGTAAACTTAATGATTTTAATTACTTTAATCTTCTTATATACATTAATTCCACACAATATTTCCTAAACTGTTCTAAAACATAGACCCTCCAATCTCCGCAAACGACACATAATGACTGTTGTCAACACAGCAATTCAAACAATGTCGGAAAGAAACGGTAAGCATTCCTTCCCCCAATCCAGTCATACAACTCCAATTTTTTCGATGTCCAAATAATATTTTTGAACCACTTTCTATAATGAACCATCTCAAGACTTAAAACTAAAATACTATTATATAAGTGATAAAAAACAATATCCAATTTAATGTTTTGTCACCGTATACAAGAGCTGGCAACAATTTGTAAAGATATAAAAATGTTATTTGTGCATCAAGTATGATGTAGAAACTAAAATTTCTATTATACATATATATTATGGAGTCTATAATATGATTGTGGATCCTATCATATGTGTGATAGATGAAACTTAGTGTCAAGCCATAAGGAAAAGACATTCGAAACATCTACATATCACTTAATGATCCACAAAACAACCTTATACAGACATGAAATTTAAGTTCAAGTTGAGAGCTATGTATCCTAAATCTTATTGAGATCAAGCCTTGAAGCAGCGTACAAGATGGTCCTGTTGGAGGGAGGTCCTAATCTCAGTAGGGATGCACCTAAACCCCTCCACGTGGCAAGGGATGATTATGGTTCCCTGCTAGTCAAAACCATACTCTTCCTCCGCCTCCTTCAGCATAAAAGAAAAGAGAGTAGTGTTTAATTTAAGTGGAAGAAATATCATAATAATAATTAATGTGAATTTTATCATGGATTTCACACATAACTGTAGTTGTTTAAAATTTGTCTACAATAATTCTCATAATAGCTTGAGGTTTTTTTTTCCTTTAATATGTCTAAGAAATGTTATTTTTAAATAAATAATTAAAACCATTTTTTTAGTGAGTTTAATATTTTGATACATTTTTTATCATCAATTAACTATATATTATAGCATAGGTAACTTTAAGATAATTATTATAAAATTAAATTTTTAACGACATCATAATTTATAATTAGTTAATAGTATGAAAAGTTTTATACTGATAATATATTAGTATATTTTTGACAAATAATTATAATTTGTTAATGTATATAATCTAACAAGTATTGATAAATAAAAATATGAATTTTACTAATAATTACATTTCTACTTATTAATTTTGTTTTCAAAATTCAAAAACCTGCGGGCGGGTGAAAGAAATATTGTGAAAAGAACTAAAAAATGCTCTATGAATGATATGTATGTATAATTTCTCCTTGTAATAGTTTTTGAATAATATGTTATCTTTCATAAGCATAAAAAAAAAAGTTTTTGAATATATTAGCTTCATATATTTGTGTGGTTTTGTTTTTTGTTTGTGGGTCTCCTGACATATGAAGTGCTTTTCTTTTTTCCTTTCGTAGTGAGAATATGAAAATCTACAAATGAAGACCAGAGAGTTATTGGTGTATAATAATGGACTGAATGAGTTCGCCTCAGTCCAAGTCCAAGAATAATGGCCCGGATCGAAAGCGAGAAAAGTTAAGAAAAATATATCAATTAACGAGGTAAAAATAGAATATTAGATTAAAAATAAATCAATTTCATTAAATGATAAAAAACAATGAAAACATAAGATGATAAGTTAAGAAAATGCGTAAACATTGTTGAATATTTTGTTTTGGTCTGTTTGAAAAAATAATTGTAAGAATTTCATGTTAGTCTCGTGTCTTCTGGGCTGGGGAAAACAAAATTGGTTTTCGAGGTTTTTCATGGAAAAATATTTTTTACAAAACTCACCATTTGATTAAAAGTTTATATGATACATATCATGTGTATAAAGTTTAACATTAGCTCAAAATTGTAAATATACTTTTCATTCACATTAAAATTAACGTAATTGATACTTCCTGAATGTATAGAAATTGAAAATATTAAAAGACATTTTTATACATGTCTATTTTAAATAAAAAAAATTGGCACAAACAACTACTATTATTAAAATATTTTGATAGAGAAAATTTTACGTGCTCTTGGAACAAATAATTTCTAATTTCTATTGCTGATTGCCGCGTCATTTGCGAAAATGGTAAGCGTATGATTAATGAAAACAAAATAGATGTGACAAATTAAAATAACAATATATGGATAATTGTAAGTGAATTATAATAAACAAAGGGAAACTTAGTGGTAAGGAGATAATTAAGAAAAAAGACCAACTTTTAAATTATTAAAAAGGATTGATAACATTTTTAATTAGAGAGAATGACCAAATTTTGTATAACACTTGACAACAATATCATTTAGAGGGCATTTGATACATTGTCTCCAAGATTACCTTTTAGAAAGATTATCAAATTTTAAATTAATGATAATGTTATATTGTTGTGTTTAGTATGCAATGTAATGTAACTGAGAATTTATACTACCTTGTTTGACATATAAAAAATATTACAAGGTAATATACATTACTTATTATTATTTATCATTATTGTTATTTTTTTATTGTTACTATTTTTATTAACATTACTAGTAATTTGAATAAATTATCTCATACCAAACGCCTTCTTAGTAGTCAAGAATATTAAATCATTATTTTTGCCGAGTAGAAATTAAATCTGTTGAACCTAAAATAAACTCATTTAAGAGGAATTAATCTTGTGACCATGAGTATTGAAACATGCACTAATACCACCAAGTTGCACATCTATTTGTGTCATTTATGACTTTTATTTAATATAGTTTTACTTATTTATTTAATTAAATTTGGTTCAAGGTATTTCAACCAATACTCCATTAGTTATAAAATATATATATTATACCTAAATTATTATTAAAAACTGATTCAAAATATGTGCTATTAGGTGTGTTTATTTTAGCTTATTTAATAAAAAAAGACATTTTTTTTGCTAAAATAATCAATTTGCATATATTCAAATAGATTTTAAAAAATAATCTAAATTCTAAAACAATCTGTTTTTTTTAAGTAGAAGTTAAATGAAATAACTTCTAAAAAAATTATTTTTTTCATTTATCAACTCTAAAATAAAAATTGACCTTTCTTATTTTCTAAGCTAAAATAAAGGCACTCATTATCTTATGATATTCTATATATATATATATATATATATATATATATANTGAAATTTTTAATTATTTATGTTATTTCATTATATTTATGAGTTTTAATTATATTTATAAATTTAATATATTTTAATATAGTTATTTAATTATATATAGTTCAATTGTTGAATCAACGACTCATTGATTGAACCAATGTCCCAATAATCTAGGACTTTGACCTAGTAATTGGTTGAAATGTTGGAACCAAATTTAATTAAATAATTAAATAAGACTACATCAAATGAAAATTATACATGTCACAAATATATGTATAGTTTCGTGATATTAGTGCATCCTATAATATGATCGTAAGATCAATTCCTCTTTAACAAGTTTTTTAGCCTCAGCAAATTTAATTTATACTCGGCGGAGACCCATAAACATTAAACAAAGTACTGATCTGAATGGAAAGGGACTTCGATCTCTTAAGCATGTGACCTATGAAAGAGTGGGACACAAAGTTTTGTTTGTTTCAAAATCTTTTGTTTAACCAGACCAATGTGCACTTTGAAGACATTGTACAAAGGCTACTTGATGAGTAAATTATATTTTTAGTCCAGAAGATGTACATACAGGTTATGTGTCGTACAAAACACCCGCGTCAAACATCGTCCTACCATGTTATCTTTGTTTCAATATCAAAAAGGTAAATACCACTATAAAGGAAACCTCAAAGGGTCTTAATTCTTTTATATATATATATATATACACACACACACCCCCACACCCTATCTATCGTACATCCAACTTCTTATCCAAATGGTACAAAAGATTTCCAGAAGTTAATTTGTTTTGGGGCTCACAACTTAATATGATTAGTTGATTGTATTCACACGCCAATTATTCGTACAAAAGTTATAACATATATATGTGGCAGCAAAAGCAACATAAGTGCATATTAACATGTACCTCTATTAATTCCTCTCAAAAATACAATGCATATGGGGAAAACACAAAGGAAATTAATTAAGCCAGCGTTTGATTCAACTTCACGCTTTGCAGAAGGTCCCTAGAATATCATAACTTTCTTTTGCGTCATATGAACATAGAAACAATGGCCAAAGATACACATAATAGTGAGATTGATTATGGGGTGAGCTTAGTGACAGTACAGGAAGTCATAAATTTCAGATGTCACAGTGAAATAGAATCAAATATTATTGTTAATTAATATTGCAAGAGTGGAAACAGAATTGAAAAGGTTGTGCTCAAGTACACACATAGCGTGCAAGTATAAATGTTATGAAGAAAGAGGGTGATAGAGGAAAGAGATGCTGATAGAGCACTGTGTTTTTATGTCATTCTTGTTTCCCTATGCTCCTAGCTATCTATATATTCACTGCTGACCCATTGTTATGTTCAAAACTTATTCTTGGTGTCGTTGTCTCTTCCAACCCTGCATGTGTTCGTGAAGTGAAGAAAGCAAGGGAAATCAAAAAGATTATTAAGTGCATGGTGTTCAGAGAATTGATTCCAGTAGTAATCAGAAGTAAAAAAATTTCATATCTAAAACTCTAAAATTGATTTGAGTGTTACTGCCTTAAAACCAAACTTACAATAAATACAGGGAAAGAACATATCAATTTTTTCCAAAAATAATTGATTCCCATTAAATGCAAACTTTTAGCACAGATATAACCAAAAAAGCTTACCACTACTGTGATGCTTACTTGCACAATGGCTCACTCATTCACCTGTAAAAAAGCCTTTGCTTTCGCAGCATTTGATGATTATTATTTATTGCTTTTATTAATTGGGACAACTGAAGCGCTTTTTTTTTTATATAAAGCCAAAATGTATAGTTGGTCTCATAACTATAAGAAGCATGATATATATTTTTCTCTCACTAATAGCTTAGTGAAAAAGCCATATTTAAAACCAAGAAAAGAAGGCAACTAGTACATGGAATACACATGAATTAGGGTTGTAAATACCAAACGAGAGATATTAAAGGCAAGGTAAAAATGTGTAGTTGAAGAAACGGCCATTTATTTTGTTTTGCAGCACCCACATGATTGAAAATAATTTTATCAAGTATCATCTACACTCAAATTCAGATCTATATCTATATTAGGAAACAAAGGATAAGGATAAGACAGAAAGAAAGAAATCTATGAGATCTGCCCCAAATGTTATCCATAATAACAAGTTACCATTGATTTATATGAACTGATGTAACAAATCACAAGAATAGTTAAATGTTGATGCCTTTCGTTTTCTCTTAATTAAAATTAATCCAGGCGAAAACTAAATTAAAGGCATGGAGATGATCCAATACACAATATTAATTTTGGAATTGATTGATTGACCCTCATCATATATATATTTATTAGGCCTCACAATAATCTCATACAATACATAGAGTTGACATATAGATTAAAAAGACAAGTAAGTACAAAATGTGTAGACTTGGAAACCCTAAAGAGAGGGGGGAAAATAGGTAGAGAGAGAAAGAGAAAAGAGAAAAGAGAAAAGAAAAAAGGGGTGAATGTTGAGTTGCGTTCAAAAGGGAGTGTGAGATCTGAGAAGAAATACATGGCAGAAACAGACAGATCGGATACTGGAAAACATAATGAGGGAGAAGATCTCTGACTAATTGATGACCAAGAAAACAAAATGAAAAATTGGATCACCTGACAACAAAAACATCATCATAAGAGAAGAAGAAAAAAAAAATTGAAGAAAGTGAAAAGGAGGTAATGATGAAAAACTTTTTTGTGCAGGGTTAAAAGAAAAAAAAAAATGGTCAACAAAGTTCATGATTACACCAATCTGCGAGCTACCCACATCCTTAATTGCCCCAAAAACAAAAGCCCACGATACAGATCAGATCTGCCTATAATTAAGTGAAAAAAACAAAAGTTTAAATAAAAACCGATCGAGTAGTATATAGAAGAAGCAAAGCAAGCATTGTTGAGGAAACGAAGAAGGCAAACCTTTTGCATACAAGAAAGGGAAGCAAGTAATTGGGGGGAATGAAGCCTGGTCCGACGACACTTGATGGGCCCCTTTAAACCACAATCAGTTTCAGAGTGTATGGATCGATCGTCAAAGAAGACTCTATTTTGATATAGCAATGAGTGGACGTGGTTGAAGGGGCTGAAGGGTCCTTGAGCCAGACAACATTCCCCTCAAAACACAAAAGCTTCCTAATAATCGCTTCTTTTCTCCTCGTCTTCATCGACCCACCGTGTGTGGGTAAGAGCTTATTTTTGTTTATTTGTTTTGCTCATGTTCTCTCTTCCTCTCTCTATCTTCTTATCTTCTTTAATTTAAGGATCGAGGGAGAGGACTGAGAGTGAGAGAGATGAAGAGAAAAGAGAGAAGAAGAAGAAGAGTAGAGAATTGGGGAAGAGGGATAGATGGAGGAAGGGGTTATAAGGAGGAAAAAGAAGGGGGAAGGAGTAGAAAGCCAACGCCGAAAAGGACAAAAAAGAGTGGGGTAGGGGTAGACCCTACCAGCTGGAGGTACTCACTCCAAAAAATGACCACGAGTCCACTACCCCATGCAAACCCCGAGATTTTCTTTCTTTTTTCTCTTTTTTAAAAACATTTGCCAGATACTCAATAAAAATAAGGAAAATGTTAACAAGGATATTTATTAAGAATATGAACATGATGACTTTGTATTCAAAAGATAAAAATTATATGTTTTTAATGAGAATAAATGTATTATAAACTTAAAAATTATTATTTTAACTTCTTTAATCACTTTAGCTAGCAAAATTTAAAAAATAATATGACTTATTCTTACTATTTGTTTAAAAATAATGTGTTAAGTTTTAAAATTATATTTTTTTAAGTGAATTTTGTGTTATATATTATTAAGTTTTATCTTTTATTATCAATTGATAGTATGAACTCTATATATAATACAAACAATAAAAAAATTAATAATAAAAGATAAAATTTGATAACGACACAAAATTCACTTAAACGTTTTATTTCTTTGACATGTCACTTAATTTATTTATTTTTTTCATAGCAGACGCTCTTTCTCTCCTCTCTATATGCGTGTATATGTCAATGTTGATGAATTCAACGGCGATATTCACTGTTGGAATTGAGTGATGAGTGGGTGATGTTATGTCCTCGTAAAGGCATTGAAGGTGCCAATTAACACCCATTCTGTATTAATGAAATAAGTTATTTGCATTGATGTAATATAAGATGTGATATCAATTCACTTATTATTAGATGAGATGTGACTCATATTTTATTGAGATTTTATCATAAATGAATAAGTATAGTATTTTTTTTATTATATAAGTACAGATAACATTTTTTTATACTAATTGCACAAAAGAAAAAGTCATCATCCGATTTTAGAAAAATGAAATTAATATTATACATTTTATGGCAACTTATTTCTCAATTATTATTGAACGAAATTTCAATAAAATCTATATTTATTAAGATTTGTGGATAAATAACTCAGTATTCATTGAGATTTGTGGATAGATAATTAGTAGGCACATTGGCTCTTATACAATATTCTTTTTTTTAATATTAGATGTTATTTTGAAAAAATTACAGAAATTTAAAAATTAATTAATTTTTACACACGTATAAAAAAATGTTAAATATTTAGATTAAATTATTGTTAAAGAGATAATTTTTAGTTTCTCTTAAAAAGCTAAAAAAAACAATTTTTTTATTAAATTCTTTTAATCTAAAAGTGATAAGTTTAACAAATAAGTTAAGAGAAAGCCACCCAATCTCTTGATTTTGTGGGTGTGGGCACGAGGATGGATGATGTGCAGCCTCAGTCAGCTCCTCACGTAGATGGATTATGGACCGTAGGATTGTGTGAATAAACAAAAGCGGTACAATACCATTTGATTTGAGGAGAGGAGGAGCAAGTAAGATAGGCATAATGATGGTTTAAATAATTGAGAGGAAAAGGAATCAAAAGTAAAACTGGGCTAACAAATGAGTCAGAGGAGTTGTTGAGTTATTGAGCTACCCGATAATGGAAACACTATTTAATCATTTTTCTTTTTTGAAAAAACAAAAATTGGTTGTCCATGATTTGATACGTAAATCTTTTTATTTTACTCTGAGAAATAAATAAAGAAAAAAAATAGTACTAATGGAAAGTAGCCTCGTGTGGCGTGTTACTTTTGGGGGGGGGGGGCGAGGAAAACGAGGCAGTTACCGACAGATGGGGGCGAAGTGGGGTCCACACTTTTACCCACGTCCCAATTCCTCGGCGACTTTTCTGCCGTTCCGTCCTGTGATGAATACATTTGGCCAAGGTCAAATGACATCGTTCTTTAGCAATAATTAGCAAATTACCTCATTTTCATTATCTCCTCATTTTTCCCCTTTCTTTCCTTCCTTCCTCTTTTTTTCTTTTTTACTTTCAGTTTTTCTTTTTATCAAATTCACTCTTGTATTTATGTACCAAAAAAATCTTAAGCTGAAGCATGGATTGCTTACTGTTGAAGAATCCCGATTCATAAATTTAAATTTTATAAGTACAGTCTTGTACTCCCCCTTTAAAGTTGTTTAAAGCTTAAAATTCAGGAGTTTTGACTATCAGGTGGTGAACACTTCCCAAACAACTACAATTACTTTTGATTTTAAATGTTCGTTTGTTAATTTTTTTTTTTTACAAATGATTGTTTGTTTAGAAAATTTAATAACATTTTTTCCTCTCTTCTATCCTTATTTGATGAATAAATGAAAAGAGTATTAACGAATTGAGCGAATATATGTGTCATTAAATAATAGGATAATTTTATAAAATATATATAAATTTCACTAGCATTAAGACTTAATTAGCCAATCATTTTCTTAATCCATTGCACATTTTAACTAGACAATTATTTGAAACGGGATGTAGTACTTAGTTACTCCATCTGTTTTAATTTAATTGACCTAAATGTGTTAACTAGAGAGAGAGCGCTATTTTACTGACAGTCTAAATGTGTCACTTGCTATTGTGTCTCAATAGCACTTGGGAGTGTATGAGCTTCTTCCATTGTGTTAGTAAACAATCCTAACTCACTCATTATAACTAGCTTAAAATCAAAGACCCTTAATGTGATGATCCCAAACGAAAGTCTCATAACGTGTTAATTATGAAAAACATACAGCTTTTATAAACAATAAAAAAATCATTTAAAATAAAATAAACATCATAAATAAAATAAAGTTATTTACATAAAATAAGAGACACTTTGCTTATAGTCTAATAGGGCACTCTATTGATTGATATAAAGATAAACTATCGTGTATTACTGAAATAAACTAAAGAAAAGGTTCCACGGCAACGTGAAGCTCACCAATAATCTAATGTGCTAAGATCTATTAAACGAGCGATGTATCTTCGTTAACATTATCTGAAAAAGGTTGATGAGGGTTGAGTCATCGCTCAGTGAATGGCAAACCCCATGACGACATGGGACAATTCGTAATCGTGACATGCAGATGCAATACATATTATATAGCAAGCATAAAAACATTTATAATAGTAATACACATAATCTTATTCAAAGCAAAATCATTAAATAAGAAAGATATCTATACAGATGGTTCCCGAAGATTACAGTCTAACTTATGATTTACTACCTAAATATCTAGGCCACAATAGTTGGGGATACACTACTCGAGTCCATAAATTCTTGATAGTTAGTCTTGATGCACTACCCAAACACATAGGCCACGATAGTTGGGGATACGCTACCCGAGTCTATAGATCCCTGATAGTTAGTCTTGATTCTTACTACAATGGTACCAAAGGTTAACGTAAGTTGTCGCTGACTTATAGTTCTATCATAGATATAACATGAACATGATAACATAACTGATAATAGTATAATGTGACTTTATTCATAAATATCATACACATGCAACATGATATACTTTATGTAATAAAACATATGGTCCCATGTAATTCTAAAATAGTTTCATGACTTTCAAAATAATCTTCATAAAGAAGGAATTTTCTAAATAAATAACTATTTTCATAAATAAGGAAATAACTTAACTTCATAAACATTTAAAAGAAATTACTAAGTTTCACTTTCTAGGATTTTATAACACATGCGTAAAATAAATAATTTCTTAAAATAAATACAAGCATGGTCTGAAAAAAAACCGTAAAAAAAGTCACTCACTTGAAAATGGTTGACCGCTAAAAAGCACTAACGTTGTGAGCTTCTGACACTCTACGTGGAGGCACTACTTCCCCACGAAAAGAAAGAAAAGAGAGAAAGAATAAAAAGAGCCGAAGCGAATAGTCTCATTAAAAAGTGGAACAAAGTTTTTGAGTGAATTAACGAGTCTAAACACTCTTGGAAGTCTTCTATATATATAGGGAAAGCTAGAGATCCTAACAACACAACTTCCGATGTGGGACTCAAAATCCAGCATCGCTACAACGCTCTTGGGCTATGGGTCATCACACATAACTATATTCACTAATAAGCCATACACTTAACAACAACAAATTTGATAATGATTACAAAATAATTAGACTTAAATCATATACCCTAGTTACTTTGATATTTAATGAATTTGGATTATCATAAAACGTGACATCAATTTAAGCGACCCAACGCAAAATTTCCAGCATAAAAATCATGTAAAAATAAATATGTAATTGATTAATTAATAATATAAATCAAAATTAGGCTGTTGCATGTCAATATACATTGGGAAACAAGACTAAAATGTCTATTTGTCTATCATAATAAAACGACTAGAATCTAACAAAGTCAATGTTGTAAGAGTGATGTTAAGATAATAATTATAATGAATAAATAATCTTAGAACAATTATACTTACAAATATATGAGTTCATAATTATTTTAAGGTTATCTAATTTTAGTTGTCATACTATCATTTCTCTCTGTATACTTCCTAAACCCAAATAAGTTACAACTTTATACAAAGCGAAGTAGGCAACGGCCTTTAATTCACCCACACACCTTACCCATCCCCACCTGTCCAAAAAACAACGAGCAACCAACCGAAAGCATCGTCCATAGGCTTATGGTTGGAACCATGGATGTTAGGAAAAGATTCTCAATTTTCATGAAGTCAATGCAAATCTGGATTTAACTGTAACTTAACCGTACAGATAATTTCTTTTTGCGTTTTTACACAACTAGTAATGAAGTTTTCAACTTATAAACTCGTGTAAACTAAATAAATGCAAAGGTGATTTTACAAACAGGAAAAAAAATACCATAAATTTGATATCAAAAATGTAATTGCGGATGTGCTTAGAGAAAATCTGAAATGAGTAGAAGACTAGGATACCCCTTTAATATCTCCTATTTTGACAATTTGTCACGCACCCAAATTTTGTATGAAGCTTCAATGAATATAGGGATATTTACCAAAAAATTAATATAGGGGTAACATATAAAATTAATTGATTTCTTTTGGTTTTCATAATAAAGAAGACTAAAGAAAAATTAATTGTTTGTCTATTTTACTCTGTAAGTTTCGTCCAAAACTTGGGTACTAAAAATAACCCTCAAATGAGGAGTGTTCCTTAAAAGGTAATAAAGGGTTTAGGTTTTCTTAATAAAAGATATATTTTAAAATTATATTTTCTTGAATATTTTTTTTAATAATTTGTCCTCCTAAAATATTTTTATATTTAATTTAAGAAAGTCTAGCTTAATTGACTAGCCCAATTAAATGTGGTATAGTGTGACTTTTATTTAAATTTTAATTATATAAAAATTAGAATATATATTATTATCTCTCTAAAGTTATTAACAATGAGTTAGTTCGAGTAAAAGAAACTCAAACCCCTTAAATATGAGGTTTAGAGTTTGACTTTGAGATTCATGTATATAAAAAAGATATTTTTAAAGGGGTCTCTTATATAGGTATATTGATTTTTCTCGTTAAAAAACTTATTGTTAGACAAATGATAAACAGTAAAGTAACTCACTTTTTTAAAAAAGACAGCAACACAAGGTCGAATTTAGGATGATCACTTGTTAGTAATAAGAGTAGAGCAGTGTTTTTGCACAATTTTTATATGAAAAAAATAAAAGACTAAATGTAATTCATTCAAACTCATCAAAGAAAATTTCAGTCCAAACGAAGTAAATGGAACTTCATATTTAAAAAAGGATAGTTAATATATGGGAGGAACGAATTTGGAATGACTTGTTTGGATGTATTAGGTTGAACTCATTCCCTTGTTTTATGCATAACGGGAGAGAGTGCCCGTAAGATGTGCTGCACGCTAGCACCCCACAACCCCCCATGTTATGTTCTCCACCTCCCAAACACCCCCCCCTCTCTCTCTCTCTCTCTCTCTTTACACATCATCTGAGTGAGAGTGACAAACGGAGAAGACGATACTTGGAGTTGGCTCCACATTTCAACGCTTTTTTCAGGCCTTGAACACTGTGTACGTATCAGAGGAAAGAAAAAGATGGACAGAGAAAAAAGGAAAAAGAAACAAACAAACAAACAAACAAACACGTAAATGTCAAATCCCCCCTGCATCTCCAACCCCAACTTCTCCGATATTTCTATTATTTATTATTGGGTTAATTAAGTTTTTCATCCCTGTAATTTGGGAAAGTTTGGTTTTGGTCCCTCTGTGTAACTTTTAGTCCCTGTAAAATTTGAAAATTTGGTTTTAGTCCCTGGAGTGGGGTGAGGGTTGACTGGGCTGACGTGGCGCTGACGCGGCGCTGACGCGGCGCGCCACGTGGGATGCCATGTGGCATAACCCAAAACCCAACCCAAACCCGACCCGACCCGAAATTAATTGAAAAATTAAAAAAAAAA
>QANU01063326.1:19620-37098 GCA_003254905.1 Nissolia schottii
GGCTGGGGGAGGGTTTTTTTTTTTTTTTTAATTTTTCAATTAATTTCGGGTCGGGTCGGGTTTGGGTTGGGTTTTGGGTTATGCCACATGGCATCCCACGTGGCGCGCCGCGTCAGCGCCACGTCAGCCCAGTCAACCCTCACCCCACTCCAGGGACTAAAACCAAATTTTCAAATTTTACAGGGACTAAAAGTTACACAGAGGGACCAAAACCAAACTTTCCCAAATTACAGGGATGAAAAACTTAATTAACCCTTTATTATTTCATCATGAAATTGCCACTGCATCATGCTCAATGACACAACAAATTAAATAAGCCCAGAGCTAGTGACATTCATGTGTTGTTGAACTTAGTAATTTTCATCAAGCTACATTTGAATCTTGTTGATCATTTGCGTATTCCCCTGACTGATCCGTTCAAGTTAATTAAGGCTTAGAATATGTTTGAATTGAACTATTTTTTAAAACAAAAAGTACGATTCTCTTACAAACTTCATTTATAAACTTATTTTCAACACAAAATAAAATAAATTATTTTATTCTCATGAACACAGTTGAAATATTTTACGCTCCTAACTAGTCCATTGAACCTGTTCCTCAAAACTAAATATATGTACACCAAGTCTACACCAAGGTTGGTTGGTGTAATATATAACACAAATGCATGGAAGTGCGTCCTTGTTAGAACAAATATAATTACAGCTGATAGCCAAAAAAAAACTACACAAACCAGTTGGAAATTAATTTTTGGGAGAGCGAATTGCTTGCTTTAATTTATAAACCCACCTGGGTATTCGATCATTCTCACCCCCACGTGCTTCGCTGCTCGCTCACGTGCCCATGAATATATATTATAGGCCGTTGTGTTTTATCAATTATTAATATGAAAAAAAAAAAACAAATGAAAGTGCAAACAAAAGATGGAGAGAAAAAGCAAAAAAGTAAAACAAACTTTTGAGTCTGCTTTCTGTCACCCCAAGTCAAATTTGTCTCCGGTTTGTTCTCGTTTACTTTTATTTTTGTTATGATCTATTACCGACCGAGATGACTTGTAACTCGGTTTTTAAGTGCAAGTTGGGAGCTTGAGATGATGAATTAATCCTTTGATCATGATCAGAATGTGGACGGCGGCAGGATACTTGCAAAAAAACACTCTGACGTCTAAGTAAAAGTTTGTAGGATATAGATATTAGTAATGAACAAAACGTATATTTTATATGCTATGTTTCTACTTTAAATAGTTTGCTCGTGTACCTAGCCATGTGTAGGTAATTAATGTATGTAACAACTCATAATTGTATGTAAATGGGCTATTTTGAAGTATTGATGAGATTATTAAAACCTATAACCTTCATTATTTATGTGTGGGTAGCTATTCATGACCTTTGTTATTATGTAACGGTCACTTCCTAAACTAGATAATCTCGAGATAGTTTACATTTTGATTGGTTGTTCGGAGATGTGATGAGGAATGACATGTTGTGCATTCTTGTCAATCTCGATACCAAGAGTTGTAAGTCAGGACTATATCAAGACTAAGTTAAGTCCATAACAATTTTCAATTGAAAACTCAAACTCGAGACATACGAGGGAAATTGATATTAACGTCAATTGAGTTATTTATGAGTGATTATCTTATTTAAATTGACTTATAATAAAACATTTTTGGTAGAAATTTTTTTAATAAAACATATAAAAAAAATACATAAAGTTGTATATTAACACTTTTAAAACTATAAAAGTATTTTTTATTATAAAAAAGTATTTATTTTTTTTTAAATGCGAGTTAGTATTGCTAAGAATTTAGGATTAGTGGATCTTCCCACTTTTTCCTTTTTTTTAAAAAAAAAAGTTATAAAAAATCAAAAAAAATAAAGACTACCTTCTCCATACCATTCTCTCTTTTCTCCATTTGTCGTCTCCCTCTCTCTACCGGTACCCAAACCTGAAACCCCACACAGAAATGGGTAAAAGCAGTAACACTTGAAAGACCATGACACCATATTAATTATTGCTATTTTGGTGTGATATCTTTGACGTTGTAATTCTAATTCCGAAGATTAGTACTTGAAATAGATAGAATGGAGTATATTATTTTATTTTGTTCATATATAAATATAGAGTCAGACATAAACTTAAAAAGTTAAAATAGATAATTAATATGAAATGAAAAGGGTAATTAAGGTAGTGTTTGGTAAATGTCTCTTGATAGAACATACAAAGATAATGGAAACAAAAAAAATGTTCAAAGAATGAGATGAAAACATAAAATTTAAAATTGTCTTTGTCTTAAAATAATTTTTTAACTAATTTTTATACATTTAAAAAAAATACAAAAGAGATGTCTAAAACGTAAGAGATGCGTCCCTACTGTCCCTGCGTCTCTGTATTTTGTGTCCACTTACCAAACTCTGCCTAATAGTGTAGCTAATAGTGTAGTTTTATACAAAGTCATGTGCTATTTTCACACAAGATAATTCATTTATGTTTCCTTTTATTCTCATAAAGAAGTTAATAGGTCGAGTTTGGTGATTGAGTTTGAATTATATTTGGACCGATCTATCTTATAAAGACAAAGGAATTGGATTGGGTTGGAAAAAAAATAATTTCTAAACCCAACGTGCATTTCGACCAAAGAAACCCAACGTGCTTATATGTAAATTGGAGCCCAAAAATCATGGATATGATGATTGCATCATGGGTAAGGCTAGGTGTACAATTTAAATGTAACTAATCATGTTGTTAATTTATGGTCTATTTGAGCGTATAAACTTTTACATATACATGTCCAATTTCTTTTTACACACATGCATAAACTTTTTTAAATGTGAAACCAAATCAACTGTTGCATTCTTTCTCTCTCACTCAATACCTTGCACAAATATTTTAAAACATACACACAAACTTTTCAATAATCATAAAAAATATGACGGAAACAAAAATGAAAACAAAGAATAAAACTTTTGTGTTTACAAACACAAACTTTAGAACAAAAATGCACAAACTTTTCTATGCACATATACAAAATTTTGATCAATTAGACATGCACAGAGTTCTGAACAAATTATACACAAACATTTGAAAAATAAAAAACAACGAATATGAATGTATTAAAAAATATTTAAAAAAACTACATTTATTTTTAATATCTTTTTTTCATGAGACAAGGTGAATCAACTAATGGAACCAAAATTAATCATCAAATTGGGACAAATTCTCTTTATAACCTAATTAGTGCATCCGTCCCAGCAGACACGGGTATATATTAGATTGCATTCAAATCAATAAGGAAATAAGTAAATTATTTACGGAATAGTAATAAAAAATTTGATAATAATATTATTGATAATTGTGTTTAATACAATGAAATAACCTCTATATATAAACTAAAAATAAAATTATAAAATAACAACATAATCAATATAAATTAAATAATAAATTAATGTAAGACAAGATAAAATAAGATATAATAATAATATCTTAAATTAATTATTCTTAACACATTTGAAGCAAATTTTTATTTTGTATATGTAGAGGGCTCCCATCACATCTCATCTCATCCATTAACGGGTGATTCTAATTCTCCAATCAAAACAGAACAGAACAGAACAGTGATGATGAGTGTCACCAGTAATTAAGGTTGAAATGATATTAAGTGAGCGGAGTGAGCTAGAGATGATGCATGAAGATGATAGCGTGACGTGTTTGGCGATGGAGTGGGAGAAGCAAGCGAATGTGATGACCGGCGAGCAACCGGAGACTCTGAGGAAGCAAATCGCCGCCTACGCCACCGTCTCCGAGCAACTCCTCGAGATGCTCCCGCAGACCTTTCAAGTAGATTTATGTACGTGGATTAGCGTTGTAATTAATTAGAGCTTCATTTTTTTGATGCCTTGTTTGTAACCTTTTAATTTCAAGATGTTAACAATTACTGTAAAGCGACAAACTCCTTAGGGTGCTATAGTTTTTTAATCATAAATAAGGGGAAATGATACATGTATCCTTCCAATAATCAACCTACAAATTCTTCTAATTCAAAATCCTAATCACAACTACATGTTATAATTTACGCTGCATCTAAAGATTATTCAGTCGATATTATCGCGAGTAATATTTTGAATTAGGAGTATCGTTAGATTTTACATTTCTACCTAAATAAGTTAGGAAGTACAATTCTTAGTATTAAATACTTCCTCCGTTCTTATGTAATACTTCATTTAATTTTCTGATAAATTGTTAAATCAATGTATTTGAATACAATTTACATCTAAATATATTGATTTAACAATGTACCAAAAAAGTCAAAGGGACAATTATTAAAAAAATGGAAGGAGTATCATAAATTAATCAAAAAAATTACCCAGTTAATTATAATTAGTTATTATTCCCTTCATACACTTTTATATGTCATTCTTTACTTTTAAAATACATTATTGGCTTAATTGTATCTAAATAAACTAAGTCAAGTCAATGATGTATAAAAAATTCGAAAGTTATAATTAAAATTAGAGTGAGGGAGTGCCTAGGTAGCTTATGTAAATGCTCCATGTGTCCTATGTACGCAAGAATAGGAAGAAGAAAATCAAACCCAAGACTTAATTATGAAAAGTGTACTAAAATGCTTTTATTTGTTTATTTATTTATTTATTTTTATATGTAGTTAATCCGTTTTACTAATCTTACACTTCATTTCTTGATTGATATTGTGCTTGAAATGGCGTGAAGGATAAAATTGAAAATTTAGTAATAAATTCTTTTTTTAATATGTTAGAATAATAGATAAAATGGATCAAGCATTTTTCTTAAAGTGAAAAAAGGACCGGAGAAAGCAGCGAGTTACTTACTTAGCGGGTTAGTTATGTAGGGTGGTTTTAGGAATTTAGTTGTGATTGGTTATTACCCATTGTGTTAAAATTTTAGTTAGTTTCTATAAGTAGTTAGTTAGTTATGTAGCTTGGCTTTAAGAATTTCAGTTATAATTGGTTATTACCTTTATGTTAAAATATCAGTTAGTTAGATACTAATGTGGCTCGGTTTCGTAAGCTTACGGCAGGGTTTATGAGTGGGGGTGTGTGCGCTAGCAAACACAAAGTCATCAATGACAGAATCACTTTATACTAATTCAGTCTTATAACTTGTGACTAATAATTAGCCCACGTTTATCGAAGAGCCATTTTTCTGTTTATGAAAAATTTGGTGTTTATTTTTTTGGTGAGGGACTACTATGCATTATGACCCATTGTTGGCCTCGTCTAGCAACAAATTTAACTGTCAGGCAACGATGGACGCCGACGCCAATGCAACTTCAGATTCTCGAGCGAATTTTTGATCAGGGGATTGGAACTCCCGGCAAGGACAAGATCAAGGAGATTACTGCTGAGCTCATCCATCATGGTCAAGTTTCTGAGACGAATGTCTATAATTGGTTCCAAAACAAACGCGCTAGATTGAAAAGAAAGCAGCAGAATGTGGCACCTACAATTAATGTTGATTCAGAAATAGTGACTGAGGTTGATTCTAATTAAGGATAAGAAGATGAAAATTTTGTTTTTATTTTTCACTAGTTTTGAATTTTCGCATTAATTTCCATTTGTTTATTGATTTATTTGATTTTTTTGGGAACTAAGATGGGACAAATAATTTTAGAACACAAATTAGTCAAGCCCACTTATCTGTCTGATCTGTTTTCTGATTACAAATTTGAATTGTTTTGGAGTTTTTTTGGGTCCACATAGACAATCTTTTTTACTTTTTTGCATGGTGTATATATGTGTGTCCTACTTTCTGAGGTAACATCTTCTAAAGAGTTCTCCAAGAAGTCTTGAATACAAGAAGTTATGAGTCATTGGCTCACCATCGATACTCATTTTGAAAGTTAATTTCTGAATGTATATTGCTGCTGCTTGACCAAATCCTTGACCCGAATTTGTCAATTTTAAATTGATGCTCTTAAATTCCTAGAGCTTTGAGTGGTGCTTGCACATATAATTGCTACTTACAATTTTGGGGTAATAACCCCCAATTTCTTAGGCCATTCAGCTTTTTCCATAAATATGATAATTTTTCAGATTGCAGAGCAGAGTAACCATTACCTTGATATTAGAAACTCACAGTATAACACAATATTTTTCTCTTTTGCGCTTATAAAAGCATCACTCACACAGAACAAATATAGGAAGAGAAAAATTTTATAGACTTCACACTAATAACTTCATATACTGATACAAGCACACTTCACTTAAGCTTATGCTACTACTAACTCTTGCTACTCTTACTATTTTCTTCTCCTTCTTCACGTACATATATATAGTAGCCTTTATAGCCAATGCAAGATGAATAAAATACTAAGTTACAACAACCACGTTAAATGTAGGAGATAAAGCATGACAAACATGAATGACAACTTCCTAACATAATGAATCGCTCTAGCAAAAGACATGAACCATAGTTTCGTAGCTAGTTTGAAATTCATGGCCTATGATATTAATTAGGCATGCTTGGTTTATTAATTTCTCACATTGCATCCCTTAAACCAAGTTCGCAGAAATAACCATTCCAAGCATTTTCTTCAACTTACAAAATAACTTTAATGGCTTTATAAAATATCTACAACTTGTTCTTTAGTTGATAGTAATCAATTAGCACTTCCTTCTTAGTCACCAATTTCCAAATTTTGTGGAATCGAATATCAATATACTTAAACTTCCCATGAAACACTGAATTTTTGCACAGTATGATTGCAGACTTGTTGTCACAAAAAATTGTTGCGAAAATGCTTTGCTTCTGATTCAACACTTCAAGAATTATTTTGAGTCATACTGCTTGTGTAGTACAACTGCTTGCAACTATATACTCTGCTTCAGGTGTAGAGAGTGCAACAAATAGTTGTTTCTTTGATGACCAAAATATTGCACAAGACTCAAGATGAAACATGTATCCTGAAATATTCTTTGATGACCAAAATCTCAATGTCACATGTTCAGTAACTATCTATATATCCAACAAGAGTCACACCATCAGTAATTTCATAAAAAAAATTCCATCATTTAGGGCACCTTTGTGTCGAAGAATCCTTTTTTGTTGTTTGCAAATGACAACCGTGCAGCTACTCCATAAACTTGCTAAGTAATCCGACTCCAAAAACAATGTTTGGCCTGGTCGCTATCAAATACCTCAAGCTTCCAATCAAGATCTTGTAAAAGGTAGGATTCATAGCTCTTCCTTTATCTCCTCTTGTCAATTTCAGCTTTTCTTCAACTGGAGTGGAGACTAACTTTGAATTCTCCATCTGAAACTTCTTCAAAATATCATTAACATATTTCTTTTGTTAAATTAAAACTCTACCATTGTGTTGAACAACTTCAATTCCTAAAATATAAGACATCAAATCAAGATCTGTCATTTCAAAATGCTTCAACATAGCCTCCCTGAACTCTGCAACCATCTTCAACTTATCTTCAGTGAAAATTAAATCATCAATATAAAGACACAATGAAAATATCACCAAGTTCAACAAATTTAATGTACAACGTGTGTTCCAAAGGGCAACTTTGAAAATCATTCTCAATGAAGTAAGAATCAATCTTCTTATACTATACTCTTGGTGGCTATTTCAAACCATACAGTGCACTTTTCAACTTGCAAACTTTTTCTTCTTCATTAGGGATCACATAACCTGCAGGTTGCTCAACATATACTTCTTCCAAAGTACCATTCAGAAAATCATATTTAACACCCATTTGATATATCTTCTACTTATTTTGAGCATAAAGTGAGATAATCATATGAAATGTGTCTAATATGGCAACTGGAGAAAATACCTCAAAATAATTAATACATGGCTTATGATTGTATCCCTTTGCAACCAATTTCGCTTTGAAGCGATCGATCTCACCATTAGGCTTATACTTTATCTTGTATACCCATTTTACTCCATTTGGCTTCTTATCTGCAACCAAATCTGTTAGCATCCATGTATCATTTTCTACATTGCAAAAAATTATTTATCCATGAATTTTCTTCAATTCTTGTCATTAGAAGCCTCTTCAAAGCTTATTGGTTAGCAATTTGAAAATAAAACAAAATTGGTAATATCCTCATCAGATGTATCACTATCATTACTCGCAACATAATCCTCCATTCTTGCTATTAATTGACAACTCCTCTGAGGTAGACGAGATGATTCTGGTTGAGATGATGTGCCTCCTTCTCTAACTTTCTTCGTAATTGTCAGGAATCACCACGAGCTCCTTTTGAGTTTTGGAGGACTAGTCCCACACTCCTTCTTCATCAAATGTCACATCTCATATGATGATCACCTTCTTCGTCTCTAAATTGTATAATTTGTATGCTTTTGAATTTGTGGTATAACCAATGAAAATACACTTCTCACATTGGTCATCCAATTTCTTTCTCAGTTGATCTAGTACATGAGCACGTGTAATACATTCGAAAACTTTGAGATGACGAATTGAAGGTCTCCTTTCACTCCAAGCTTCTTAAGATGTTTTGTCATGAAGACTCCTTGTTGCACACTAGTTCAAAATATACATAGCAATAACAATTGCTTCTGCACAAAATTCTCTAGGCACTCGTTTGAACCTCAACATGCATCTGACCATATCCATGATTGTCTTGTTCTTTCTCTTTACTACTCCATTTTATTAGGGAGTGTATATGGTACTCAACTATGTTGAATGCCATGATGCTCAAAGAAATTTGCACAAGCAAGATACTCAAAGTCTTGATTTTACAGCCACTTTGTTTCTGCACAAATGCCTTGAATGATTTGAAGTCATCACAAGCTTCTGATTTCTACTTCAAAAAATACACTCAGGTCTTTTTACTAAAATCTTCAATAAAAGTGATAAAATACCTACTCCCAGTATGGGTTGGTATTTCAATCGTACAAAAATTTGAGTACACAATCTCCAATAATCTCTTTGCCCTCTAGAATTTTTCAATGGCAAATGACTCTTAGTGCTTCTTTCCCAATTGACATTCCTCACAAACTAATTTAGGAATTTCTACAACTGAAAAACTAAAAATAAGTTATTTCCTTGACAGATGATTTAATCTAAAGAAATGAAAATGCCCAAAACGCATATGCCACAACCTGCAGGTATCACAGAACTCAAGTAAGAGAAATTTTTATGTCGAATTTTCAATGGAAAAAGTCTTTTTGGAGTCATCTTTACCTTGGCAATGAATCTCCCATTCTTATCAATCATTGTGCAGTATCCTTGATGAATCTACACGTTATAACCCTTCTTTGACAAATGTCTCATACTCAACAAATTATGATGAAGACCAAGAGCATAATATGCATTAGAAATAAAATTTTTAGAACCATCTTTTAATCTGATTCTTATTTGCCCTTTTCCCAAAATATGAATATTTGAATTGTTGCCAAATTTCACGGATGATTTTATTGGTTCATCTAGTGAAGAAAATAGTTCTTTTCTCCTACACATATGGTTACTACAACCAATATCCAAATACCATGTATTTTCATCCTTAGTAAAATAACTACTTGACAAAAATTAAACTTTGAGGATTAGGATTCTCACCAATATTTTGGTATTGATTTTCAACAACATTTCCTTGAGTGTTGGAATTCTGATTTGTATGATGGTATCCACAATCTGCAGCTTTATGTCCATATTTTCTAAAAATGTAGCAATCATAATTGGTTCTCTCCTGATTATGATTGTTTCTTCCTCTTCCTCAGCTAGTAGCTCCAAAATTATTTCTTCCTCTTCCTTGACTTGATTGTTTGAAACCTGCCTTGATTGTTGTATCCATGATCTCTTTCTTCTCTATCTTGGCTTGACTCAGCTACCTGTGCCAACCCCAACTTAGGGTCATGTTCGGCACGCAAGGGACTAGTTCCTTTATGAAAGCCTCTAGAATGCTTTTCGTAAAAATATGCACTTTAACTTAATTAAAAATAAATAAAACCTTTCTTTTCTGAATAAACATAAACTCTTTTATAATAAACATAAATATACATGATAAAATACACAATTGGTCCGAGGATCTTGCTTGTATACAATTGGAGCACACTAGACATAACTCGATTACAAAATAAAAATAAACTAACAATTCCTATAGGTAGCTTCACCTCAAGGTGAACTATTGACTCTTGGATTCTAATGTCACTACACTGACCATAAACTCCATACTCTGATACGCTGCTTCATAACCTATAACTGGAGGGGGAGGTGGGGGGTGAAAACTCTGGAAAGAGTCTCAGCAAGAGGCCGTCTGCACAACTACATGGGACACTTCAAAAAATCATGACATGCAAATGCAATACATAATATATATATATATATATATATATATATATATATATAAAACAAACATAAAACATTTCTATAATAACTAATACATAAAAGCATTTGAAAATATAATATAGTTGGGGAGCTCTCTAGATAGAAGATTCGAGCATTACGGTTTCGCTTTATGATGCATTATCTCGGACTCATTACCTAAGTACCTAGGCCACCACAGTTGGGGATACACTGCCCGAGTCCATAGATTCTTGATAGTTAGTCTTGCCGCATTTCCCAAGTACCTAGGTCATGACAGTTGGGGATACACTGCCTGAGTCCATAGATTCCTGATATTTAGCCCTAATCTACATGACACATGACAACGAGCATCACGGGCTGCCATGTCCGGGCTTTATGGTCTTGCCCTAAATCTACATGAATCATATTCTACTTTACGATCGTACAAGGTATAGTAGGGTCAACGTAGGTCTATCCTAGATATCCTCCCATGAAAACAGTTTTAAAAAACATAACATGATAACATAACAAAATCCTTTAACTAATACTGATAGCATAGCATGATTTAATATTTTTTAAGTGTTTTATCTTGGAAAAATAAAGGTAAACTGAGATCCATGCTTAGGGAGGTTCCTAGTTAAGAGAGGTGCGTCACAACAGACATCTTAAGTACCAAGTCTTGTCCTTAGCCAAAACCTTTCCTTAACATAAGTCTTCTTCCATCAGAATCTTTCCTTAACCATGATCTTCTATTAAGGGTTTAACTAAACAATATGAATATCTACATCGCTTAATATTAATCATATACACACAACATGAATATATTTAATGCAATAAAATGTGGTCCCATGTGGTTCTAAAAATAGTTTCATGATTTTCTAAAAAATATTTTCGTAAATATCTATTTCATAAATAAAAATTTTCTAAATAAATAATCATGAGAAAATATCTAATTAAATAAAAGAATAACTAACTTAAAAAATACACAAATAAAAAATAAATTCCACCTCCTAGGATTTTATAAAGCATGCATAAATAAAATAATGTTAAAATAAATAAAATAAATAAATTTTTAAAAATAATTACACGGTCTAAAATAAACCATGAAGAAAGCTACTCACCTTAACATGACTGACCGCTAAGGAGCATTAAGCTGGGAGCTCCGGATACCCTATGTGGAGGCACTGCTTCCCCACAAATAGAAGATAAGAGGGAGAAAAGAAATAAAAATATAACTGGACCAAAAAGTCTCACAAAAGTGTGATCTCTCAAGCTCTAGAGTGAATTAATAAGTCTAAACATTCACGTGAAGCATCTATATATAGGAGGAGGAAGAGGAGACACCCTTCTATAGGTACAAACAATGTGAGACTAATTCCCCAACGTGCTACAGCGCGCTGGCTTGCATCTCGCGATAGATGCCCCCTGTGTCTCGCTTGAGACGCCCTTCTTTTTCTTTTTCCTTTTCGCTTCCCTTCTAAGGGTCATCACAATCTGAGTCTTCAAGGCTTCTTCTGTTGCTTTTTTTGTCTTCTCTAGAATTCTGCTTATGTGACTTTCTACAATTCTGTATTACTTTGTAACTGTCATTATGTTTGTGTTGTGTGACTCTATTATTGTAGTCATCACATGATCAAATTTCATCAGCATGGTGCAAAGAATTTTTTCCACCACCTTACTTTTTGGAATGTCTTCTCCATAGACTCTCATCATGTTGACAAGATTAGTAACACGTGAAAAATATTGTTCAACAGTTTTTGAGTTAGACATTTTCTACTTATCATATTCTCTGTATAGGGACTGCAATATAGACTGTTGCACCTTTGTAAGATAGCTTCAAAGTGTCCGACGCTGCTTTGGTGGTTAAGCCATTGACAGTTTTGCCAAATACTGAATAATCTACTCATTGATAGATTTGGGACAACACTAATTGTTCCTTTCTTTCAACAATTGGATTTGCTCCTTCTTAAATTCCATTTTCATCATAGCTCCAAATATTTTGAGCCCTTAAGTGGGTGGTTATTAAAGTCGCCTAGTAACTGTAATCAAGATTACCATCTAATTTGGGACCGGATTAAATAATATTGTAATTATTTGTCATTATGATTCTTATAAAAATAACAGTTTGAGAACACTTATTTTTCACAAACTCCCTAAAAAATTGGCACTAGATTTAACGAGTTCTTATACCAATATGATATCAAAAACCCACAGGATAACACACTGACTATTTTTCTCTCTTGCACTCATGGAAGCATCTCTCATGCGAACAAATATAGGATGAGTAAAATTTTATAGACTTCACACAGATAACTTCATTTACTGATACAAGCACATTTCACTACTAACTCTTGCTACTCTTACTACTTACTTTTCCTTCTTCACGTACATATGGTAGCCTTTATAGCCAATACAAAGTGAATAAAATACTTACAACAACCACTTTAAATGTAGGAGATAAAGTATGACAAATATGAATGACAACTTCTTAACAAAATGAATGACTTTAGCAAAAGACATGAACCATAGTTTCCTACCTAATTTAAAATACATGGCCAATGATATTAACTAGGCATGCTTGGTTTATTAATTTCTCATATACCTCATACATATGTCAAACCTTTAGTTTTTAACTCTATCTAAATCAATAATCATCCTTTAATAATTTGATCCTAATGTTCTTAACCTCCGGTTTTCACTTTTTTTTTTTTACCACATCTTCTGTTCTAATTAATGCTTTGTAAATTAGATTATGCAAATGCCCATATTATTAATAGGGATTTTGGGGGGTAGTTAGTGGACAGGGATTTAAGGTACAGAAAATGTGGAAGAAGAGAGAGATATATTTAAAAGACAAAGAAATGCATTCTTCTTGTTGTACTATAATGTCACTTGGCAAATACCTAGTTAACAACTTAACATGTTAATCTTACGAAGCAACCAATATTTATTTTGTTCCCCTTCCAATTATAAATATCAGAGACTATCTTCACTTCACTAATTATATATCAGATCAACGTAAATGTAGGGATCTAATAAAAAAAATACAAGATTATGGTATTTTTTTGTGTGTAAATTATCAGATTGTGATAATTTTTAATAAATTTTATTAAAATAATAATTAAAAGAATTGGCCAGTGCAGTTCGTGAAGTGCATGTTGTGAGGCCAAAATGTAACGATCATACAAATTATTGAATGAGTGATAAATTATTAGATGAACGATAAACAATTTAATTTCATATAAAAATAAGAATATAAATTTAATTTTCAAAAAAATGTACTTATTAAAAAAAAGGAGTAACGGTTAATACCCCACCTTTTAGAAGTGTCAAAACAATGTCTTTTACAATTTTTTTTAATAAAAAAAATCATGTAAATACACCTTCGCTGCCGTGAATAGTATAGATTGACTATATAAGTGGGTACCCAGCATGACTATATAATGAATTCGACAATCGTACTGACGAATTGCGTACGAAATAATTTTAATTTATTTAATTAAAATGTAAGTAAATATTTATATATGTATTGTGTTAACATATGGCGAATGGAGAAAGCCTAACTTCCTTCTCAATTCTTTTTATTAAAACAATAACTACTAAAAATATATAAATACTTAAAAAATTTGTGATCTAACTAATGCAATACCATATAAACAGACGCACAACAAGGTACGATATTCCATTACAATTCGACACGTGTTGCCGAAATTTCTATCATTGCTTTGTACATAGAACCACGCGATTCCTTCCACGTCATAAGACGGAAACTTAAAACTCAAAAAGAAAAAGACAAAACGTAACGGCGTACTACGTTATGGCCTATGCAATGTGTCATTATCCCATTCGTTTTGTGCGACACGTGACAGATTCGTGTCTCTTGGGAACTTATCTGATTGGAATTATTATTATTTTTGTTAAAATTGTGGAACTATCAACTTTGAATAATGTTAATGAATGGCAAAATTTTCCAACGAAAATACAAATAAAGATACTATATTCAAAGCAAGGAATGAAAGTAGGGCAGATTGTGACTGTAGTTGACAACGACCTAGCCTTGACCAGTGAGTGGCTAATAAAGCTGAAAGCTTGAGCTCAATTTGTTCATTTTGGTCAATCTAGAATGAAATAATGTTGTTAACCAAAACACGGGTAACAAATGGCTCAACAAAATTTAAAGAAAAAATAAATAAGACAGAAAAGAAAAGCATGCGGCTGAGAAATGGACTAAAGTTTACCGAAAGTGAAACGGTCGTTGTGAACATCATACTTTTACGTATCGGGTAAGATTGATTGTACTGAAACAATCTTAAGTACACACTGGCTATGCAACTATCATTCCCCATAATTGTCTAGGCATCGGTAAAAATTGAAAATCATGTGTGATGATATCTCAAATGACAACACAAACAATTTTAAGGTACGTGCGGTTTTACAAAACAAAAACACATTTGTACCTTCAAGCAATTTTCATACTGAAAACATAAGCAAGCCACTCGAGCCGGGCCTAGAAAGAAGACAGCGCAGAGTTTATCTCAAAGCTAAATACCCTTATACCCCTTAACACAGAAAGAAGACACAGTAGAAAGAGTAAAAGAAATTATGAAAATAGTTGGCAAAAGTTATATAGGTTAGCAAGGATATAACTTACTTTCTTCTAGTTTATTATAACCACGTTTAGTATAAGGGCAGTTATTTAAGTTTTAACAGTAATACGGACTAAATTAAATCAACAAAGTTGAAACGATAAATTTTACGTTATGAAGCGTAAAAAGACTGACATGTCATCTTTAAATTAATGATTCTCTCAAGATAAAAATTAAAATGTTTTACTATATGTAATCAATAATATATTTAACATGGCACACCATGTCTTAAAAAAGAATTACTCTATTGAAACGTTACCCATTGAGTTTGGGATATAAAGCAGTAATTGGCAAGTTCAGGGAGACAGGCAACAACACCCCATGATAGGAGCTACCATAACCCAAAACACCAATAAATACACATGACATACATGCATATCTCGAGGCACACACTCCCAAAAAGAAATCCCATTTCACCATATTCACCTATCCCAAAGCCAGCAAGGCAGAGCTGCCAGTCAATCCCCTCCCACACAAGATGTTAGATCATATGGAATATTCCCATTCATCAGCAGAAGAAACTCACAGCAGCACAACTCCAGCAGCAGCAGCAGCCGCCATGAGAAAGAAGAGGAGTACTACCAAGAACAACAACAAGAGAAGGTTCAGCGATGAACAAATAAGATCACTGGAATCCATGTTCGAGACAGAAACGAGGCTGGAACCTATGAAGAAGACGCAGCTGGCTAGAGAGCTCGGGTTGCAGCCACGACAGGTTGCTATATGGTTTCAGAACAAGAGAGCTCGATGGAAGTCGAAGCAGCTCGAGCGAGACTACGCCATACTGCGAGCCAATTATAACTGCTTGGCTTCACGCTTTGATGCTCTCAAGAAGGAGAAGCACGCATTGCTAATACAGGTGACTTTTGCAGCAGTACTCAATTATTGGTTACTTTGGACTATGGCAATTTCTATCAATCAATCTCATATCAGAGGAATACATATTGGAAAAATTTTAAGTGTTAAGGATTGTCACAAGACCATAATTAACAAGAAGCACCAATAGAGCTCTCATTTGGTATCCTCCTTAATACTAATTTAATTATCGATTTCCAATAGTTTCAGACGCTAGCAGAGAATGGAGGCACAAGCAAGAGAGAAGGGGAAGCAGTTGCAAAGGCAAGCACATCAACGGAGAGATCAGATTCAGAAAACATACTTGGTGTTCTGTCGGAGGGTGACAGTAGCATAAGGGAACAACACTTTGGCCAGCTGGAAGATGAACCCGCCCTTCTAAGTTTTGCTGATGGATCTTTGACGTCACCTGCACAAGATTGGGATACTACGCTTGAATCAGAAGATCTGTTAGGCCAATCTGCAGCCAGTGATTATCAATTGTGGGACTTCTCCTTCTGAACCATACAGAAAACCCACCCGAGAGAGTTCCATTCTTAGACATGAGGAAATTATCAAGCACTTGGTGTGCGTCCTGCATAGCATACACGCGTGGCCATTCAAACACAATCTATTTACTTTCTATTTTGTAATTTGCCAAAGATTAGATTGAACCCAAAACCCCAGCTTTTGTAATTAAACTTCAATAAACTTGTTTTCTTAATGCGGCCGATGTTTGCATGCACCGCATATGCCTCAGCAAACTTACAAATGTTCATCCATTAAGAGGATATGCAAATAAAATAAAATTAAAAAACACCTTTGCGAAGAGCAAGCTATCATGTAGCACAATATAAAATAATGTTAAGGCTTTCATAACATTAACTGCTAGTGTACATTAACATGAGAAAAAGAATTAAAATAACATGATCCTTAATTGGCAGAACAAGTAAGATTTTGCATCTGACCTACACAACGATTTCAAAAGAACCCTTCACTTGTTACCAAATCCACAATCACGACCGTAGCAAGAAAGGCATATCTGATGACACACGAAAAACCGCAATAAGATATAAATAGGCGGAACCTATCACTTGATGAAACTTCACTGTTAGATTTGTATTTGTTGAATGCAAATTATGCATCTTTAAGCTGAGTTTGCTTGCTGACATGAGGACAGACATATTGAATGCAAACTTTACTGATAAGTTGCTATAATGTATTTATATGTTATTTAGTTTAATAGAAATAAGACAAAAAATATATTTTAAATGACTAAATATACGTTTATTACATTAATTTAATAGAAAAAATTTTATAAAAAAAACACACACACATTATCCTAATCTTGTCCAGTGTCCCTATATCCCAATAAAACGAGATACAAAAAATATACACATTTTTGTCTATGTTTATAAACAATTTTTTTTAATTCATATGTCGTGATATTTCTATTTGGGTTAATTATATTTTTAATCCTTGTAAAATTTCAAAGTTTGGTTTTGTATAAAAGTTTTAGTCCCTGTAAAAGTTGAAAATTTGGTTTTAGTCTCTGGGGCTGGATGGGGGGTAACGGCACTGACGTGGCTATTAATGGCGCTGATGCGGCGCTGACGTGGCATGCCACGTGGCACGACCCAAAATTTTAAATTTTGACCCATATATTCATCCGACCCGACCTGGAATTAATTTAAAAATTAAAA
>QANU01063326.1:37957-117732 GCA_003254905.1 Nissolia schottii
CTTTTTTTTTTTTTTTTTAATTTTTAAATTAATTCCGGGTCGGGTTAATATATGGGTCAAAATTTGAAATTTTGGGTCGTGCCACGTGAGATGTCACGTGGCACGCCACGTCAGCGCCATCAGCGATCACGTCAACGCCGTTACCCCCATCCAATTCCAAAAATTAAAATCAAATTTTCAATTTTTATAAGGACTAAAAACATAATTAACCCTTCTATTTCATCTCACCAAAGAAATTGGCTATGTGTTTTGTCATGAATGCAGAGTTCGGATGGGGATGCTTTTTCTCCTTTCGGCTAAACCGGCCTCCTTCCATTTTGTCCAATTTAAGGCTGGGATGGGCTTCTCAACCCAAAGAAAATGTTACGATGGGCTATTTTCATTTGCGCTGAAATCTCATCATAATTATTGTTTTATCATCAAACAGTTCAAATGCGAGACCCAAAAAAGTAGAATTATAGAGTTACAATAAATTTATAAGAAACCAAACTCATCAACAATAACACTTATAATTTTTTTTAATCTTTAGAAATATCAATTGTCATTCATAAAGTGAGTATGAGAATAAGTAGATTAATGAGATATGTCTTTTAAACATTATTACCATTACATTAAGTTTTTCTCCACACACAAAATAACTGCTAAGTACTATATCGTTCACTTCTAGATGTCATGTTTTATCTAAAATTTTGTCTAAAATTAGTTGTCATTTAATTAGATTAAGTAAATATTAATTATTGTCTTTTCAACTATACTCTATTTATTATGAACTTTCTAATATTATATTAATTGCATTATAATTTTTTATAATAATCTCTCCCATTAATTAGAGAATAATTTAGCCTAAACATTTTCTACTTTCTTAATTCGTGTGCATTTGTCTAAAGCAATATGTAAAAATGAAACTTAAATCCTTTTTGGCTCAAATAAATAGACAAGAATATGGGCTTGGAGGCTTCAATAGAAATTGGGTGGATAGAAGGGAAGTTTTTTCCTATCACAAAAAGTGGGACATGAATGCTTTGTTTGTGCTCCGCAATACAAAGTAACCCGTCACTGCTACACCAATTAAATCCATCAGAATTCCACATTCTTCTGACTTCATTCGTATTCAGACCTTGTTTCTTTGTTTCAATCTTCTTCTCTTTTACCAAATCTAGCACCATCCCTACCTTCTCCTTAATCCTCCAATCTATTCACATTCCAGAAAGCTAAATTCATTGAGAGGAGGATTGTTTCCGTGATTCATTTGCAGCTTCTCTGCCTCTTTCTTTTGCTTCCGTTTTCTCTCCTTGGCCAGCGCCTTCTTTTCAAGCTGCCTCTGTTTTTGTTTCTTCGTCAATCGCTACATGAAAATGAAGTTAAAAGTTACGGGAACATATAATTGTGTAGCTCAAAAGAAAAAAAAAAGAAGTTAATTTTTTAACACATTGAGACCACGATGCAATTCCTGTCTAACAAATGATATGCATATAAATTATTCCTGTATCCATTGTGAAGATATCCATATCCTTATTTTCCTTTGTAAATGATATGGTTGTGCAAATCTTGCATTATAAAATAAAATACCAAAGGATGTGTGTGTGTGTGTGTGTGTAAGATTAAAAAAAAATGGAAAACGACAACAAACTGCTGTAGTGGTTGATTAGATTAAACCATTCAAACATGCAGAGGTCTATGCCGTGTACAGGAAGATTTAACTCGGACAGAGTTGCTGGGGTGCACCAACCAATTAAAATAATTGCAACAAAGGAAGAAACATATGATAGGGTCACGTAGTGTCAATTGGTGGTGAATATTTAGATGGCTAGTCGCATGCGGTGTAATATGCAATGGTTAAAATATTTGGTTTGTATCTCGAATCAAATCGTTGGAATGGAAAGAAGAATATCATTTGCTATAGCCTATTGATAATGCTTCCGTTTTAATATATGCAGAATTGGTTGCACTTTGTTATGCGCGGTTCTTCGAGTTATGCATTATGACAATTCAATTTTATAATCTTTAGATAATCATTCACAATGTGTGAGTGAGACCGATAGTTGGTATACAATGAAGCACGTTCACAATTCATTTTTTATAAAAAACCATCAAATCAACTAAATGTGAATCATGCATTCAATAGCATTAAGAACAGTCATACAATTACCAGTAAAAGTAAAAGAGAAATTGAATAACATTAAAAACGTTGTTAAGAGTGGCTAAATCAAAGCCCTAGCATAAGAATTTAGTTCATGGTAGAAAGTAAAAAAATCATAGAAGAAATAACAAGAATACTAGAGAAAAACATGAGATAGCTATGGGTGGGAACCAACAGGGGTTGGTTCTAGTGGTAAGCGGTTCAGTATCGCTTAAGCAGATCTCGATTTTGAGATCTTGTGCACATAGCTATCCCCGCTGCGAGACTCACCCACCAATGCCAGATGCGCGACCCAGGTCAGGTCCGGATTAGTTAAGGTAAAGCCTTGGATACCGACCGGACAACCAAAAAGAAAAAATTTATGGGTAGGGATTCACATTGAAGATATGGTGGTAACCAAGAACTTCAACTCCGACTTTGGGTTGAATCCAAGAACTTGGGTTGAATCCAAGAACTTCAAAAAGTGAGTACAATGATGGTGGTAACCCTTAGATGACGGTGAAGGTACCTGTAAAAAAACATTCTGATGCCTAAGTAAGTTGTGAATAATAGTAGGAGCTTAAAATAGTAGGTTTAGAATGTATCTCAACATAAAGGGTGTTCATGCTTATATACCTTGAAGTGACCGTGGTAGTTTTGGTTGTTAGGTGGTATTTATCATGCATTTGTAATTATTTGGGTGGGTTTTATTGAGCTAATTATTGCTTCAGTAATGCTTATAAAGGTATGACTATGCCGACGAGTACTTATTGTAAGAATAATTCTGGATAGTTACAACTATCAACTGATTGAATCGAGTTGTTGGTATGTCGGGCCTAGAGTCAACCAATTTGTTAATATGTCAGACTCGTATATATCTCAACCTTATAACATAAATTACACCTGAATTTCATCCATAATGAATAATGATATTGGGTCCTCAACTTGGCTCACAAAAATTCCATCTTGACACATTAACTTTTTTATATTATAATTTTATTGCATTTTTGTTAAACATGCAAAATAAAAAAGAGAATGTATTAAAAATGTTATTTCTTATTTTACTATTAAAATATTATGTATATATCATAATTTATTATATATATATATAAATATAAAAGGGATTCTCTAAAATAATTGGTACTTTGATGTCGAATAATTTCTTCCATTTTTATTCTTTTATAAGTATTTTTTTTCTCGTGAAATATAATTACTCAATTTCCATCTCTTATTCTTTTAATATGTTATGTNCCCGGTAGTAAGTGTTTGCAAAGTGCTAATAAAAATAAAAATAATACAAAAATATCTTAAACCCTAAACCCTAGTCAAGCAAATATATTTATTAATGATCACCGGATGGTGATTTTGATTACAAAGTATATATATCCTTGCCGAGGGCGAAGGATTCCAGTGCAGATTACAGTGTAGAAAGGGGATAAAAGAGTGACAAGGTTGAGAGAAATGCTGCAATCTACGAACCACTCCTAGAATAGCAGGCAAATAAAGTGAAAAGAAAATGGGTGGTGGTGTGAGCTTCCTTGGGACTACTGATTGCCGGCTGGGGGGACTTACATGAGTCGGTAGGAGTGGTAGTGAACCACCTCAAATTTATCCCAGGAGCCCTGTATTTATAGAGTTTCAAGGCTCTTAACCATCTTCCCCAGCGCTACGACGGTTACCAATCCGACTTATTGTGGCCCGCAAAATCCGAGCCAGTTACACTTGCACGTGTGACACGACATGCTGCAATTTCCTTCGTCACGCCTCTTAGTGGTTGTGCCACATCTCTGAAGGTGGGAAGTTACTTCCCCTCGTGGGCCACGCCAGATAGGAGGTTATCTTTGTATTCAAAAAGGTTAATCGTTCCCTCCATAAGACTAACTTGGCAACACGATTTTCTGCCAAGTCTTGAAATGCGTCGCAATGTTTGCCTTATGTAGGACCATTATCATGATGCGACCCTAGTCATTTTTAGATGAATTATCACATTTGCAACAGTATTGCCTTGGTAGTCGAACTGTAGTGTCGACGCCTTCCTTAACTAGTGACTTCTATGCTACCTTGATTTCTATCGTTGCTTGATTCTTGTCGCGACAAGTATTCCATTCGCAACCAATTTCTTATTAATACTCATATCGCCAATGACGTTATCATTTGCATCGCCACTACTCCTTTTCGATGTTGATTCTTGGTAAAATTCACATTTGATCATATTCCGAATATTGGCGACCTAACATTTGTGTTTTATTTTTGAAATTTTTTTGTTAGAAAATTGTCTATGTCAAAAAAAATGCTTTTTTGTAAGAGTTAATCTCTACAATCAAGTTAAACTATTAACTGTTGATATAATAATTAACTTGATCACGTAACAAATCATGTATTCACACAAAATCAGCCCGTAACATTGCACATTTTCGTGAAGAATGACAAATTCATCATGTGTGACTTGTATTTCAACTAAAAACACATATCATGCATATAGAACTGTCAACAGCCAAACTCATTCGAGTCAGAGCTCAATTTCAGTTCCAACCTTTAAATCTATGTCCAATTCTGAGAGTGAAATGCACACTAATTAAAGAAATCAAACCTGATAAAAGAAATCAAATCACTAAAGCCTGTGTTCGGTGGTTGATACGTAATTAAAATATAAAAACATGATAACAAAAGTATAAAATACAGGATCAAAAGTTAATATTGTATTATATTTGGTGATGATATACAAGACACAATTTATAATAGTTGTGTTATACTTAATTTTATAGTGACAAGACATAAAAATATGATAAATAATTTAAAACATTCTTTAAATTTCTTTTTCACCCATTTATAATTTCATTAAAATTATATATTTATTCTCGTATCCTAACCAAATAAAAATACAAAAAATACATTAATTTTTTATGTGAGATACAAAGTTTTAGCATGTAACATTCTTTGATAATGTATAGATCACTGCTCCTGCCCTTCCCAGTCCGGCCGTCCCGATATATTCCCCATCAACCCCTCTCCTCACTCCATCACCCACCCCACATTCCAAAACAATTACAAACCCTTCTCTCGTTCTCTCAGTTCAGGTTCATAAACCCTTAACTAGCTATGACTAGCCAGCAGGACATTGATAATAACCTATGGATCATAGCTCTAGCCTCCAAGTGCACCCAAGACAACCTTGCATGCTCTCTCTTGATCATCACGGCCTTACTCTGGCTCACCATGACTCTCTTTTACTGGTCCCACCCGGGTGGTCCTGCCTGGGGCAGGTACCACTCCTGGATCAGGAGGAGGAGGACATCATCAAAGGCCAATAATAATAATAATAATATTATTATTATTATTATTCCTGGTCCAAAAGGGTGGCCTGTCACCGGAAGCATCACCCTCATGGACTCCCTCGCCCACAGCCGCATCGCGGATGCCGCCGCCTCGTGCAACGCCAGGAGCCTCATGGCAGTCAGCCTTGGCGACGCACGCGCCGTCATCACGTGCCACCCGGACGTCGCCGGGGAGATTCTGAACAGCCCCGATTTCGCGGACCGCCCCTTCAAGGAGTCCGCCTACAGGCTCATGTTCGACCGAGCAATGGGGTTCGCCCCCTACGGCCTCTACTGGCGAACCCTCCGCAGAATGGCCACCTCCCACTTCTTCTGCCCCAAACAGATCAGAGCCTCCCAGTCCCAGCGCTCCGAAATCGCCACCCAGATGGTGGACGTGTTCAACAACGACACCGGCGCCGTTCGTGTTCGCGAGGTGCTGAAGGGAGCGTCGCTGAGTAACATGATGTGCTCTGTGTTTGGGAAAGAATATAGCCTTAACCGCCCAAACAGCGAGATGGAGGAGCTGAGCGTGTTGGTGGAGGAAGGCTACGACTTGCTGGGTATTCTTAACTGGGCTGACTGCCTTCCTTGGCTCGCGCATTTCGACCCTCAGAAAATCCGGTTCAGGTGCAGCAACCTCGTCCCTAAGGTGAACCGGTTCGTCGCTGGAATCATCGCCCAACACCGGGCCGAGAAAACCGAAACGAACCGGGACTTCGTGGACGTCTTGCTCTCCCTCCAAGGATCCGACCGACTCTCCGACTCTGATATCATCGCCGTACTTTGGGTAAGTACAGTCTTCTATCTTAGCTTTCATTCACACGCGCTGTATTTATATATATATATATATATATATACACACGCGCGCACACATACTCCTTAGTCAATTCTTGTGTGACTAGATACATCTTCACTCACCTTTAAAATTCCATAAAATAATAAGTTCCACGAAAATGTTACTTGAATTTTATTAAAAAGCGTACACATGATCGTCTCATTTTATTAAAAGTGGTGAAGTAACAAACTATTTACATCTTTTAGATAGTTAAATAACACTAGTGTAAGTTTCTCGTAAGTTAGCCATTTGCAACTCTAGCACCATTTTGTGCCGCCCTTAAAGTAATTTCAAATAGTTGATTGGCCCAAGTGTGGTGATAATAGAGTTGTTGAAGCGGGAAAAATGTTAATAATGATAACAGCAGTGGCACACATATGCTTTGTCATTTGGTGCGATTTATTATTATTATTATTGCAGGAAATGATATTTAGGGGAACAGACACAGTGGCAGTTCTGATCGAGTGGTTACTAGCCAGGATGGTGCTCCATCCTGATGTGCAGTCCAAGGTTCAAGCAGAGATAGAGGAGGTTGCTGGGAGCTCACGCGCGGTCGCGGAAGAGGACGTGGCGATGATGCCGTACTTGGCAGCAGTGGTGAAAGAGGTGTTGAGGCTGCACCCGCCTGGCCCACTCCTGTCGTGGGCCCGCTTGTCCATCAGTGACACGACCGTTGACGGGTATCACGTGCCTGCTGGGACCACTGCGATGGCGAACATGTGGGCTATTTCGAGGGACCCACGTGTGGAAGGAGCCACTCGAATTTAGGCCCGATAGGTTCCTCCCTGTGGAAGGTGGAGATGCTACCGAGTTCTCAGTTCTCGGGTCGGATCTCAGGCTGGCACCGTCTGGGTCAGGAAAGCGGGCTTGCCCCGGAAAAGGGCTGGGTTTGGCTACGGTGAACTTGTGGGTGGCGACCCTCTTGCACGAGTTTGAATGGCTACCATCTAATGATGATGATGAGACTGGATCAGTTGATCTGTCGGATGTTCTCAGGCTCTCTTGTGAAATGGCTAACCCTCTCACCGTCAAACTGCTCCCCAGGCGCCCCCTCAGCTAAGTTTGTTACGACCAGAGTAATGATATTTGCACCTACTTTCGACAATTATAAGCATCCAATAATATTCATGCAGATACATCGCGAAGAAAAGCACAAATGTGATGGACCCGCACCTTTGTTTGTGATTATGGAAGAAATGTTATGCTTGTAACTACCGTTATTCAATAAATAAATATGAAAGTAAACAACTGTGTCATCTGCTGCTTTTCTCTCTCTTTAATTTCATGGCAAGTATCATGTCCCAACTTGTCCTGTTGTTATTATATTATATTATTAAAGGTCAAAATGAATCAGCTGCCTTTGTAATAAAAAATGCTGGCAAAACTAGCACAAGTTTTTAGTTTACTTTCACGTGGCAATCTCATGATATCAGAAAATAAATCATCTAATTAGTGGAGTGACTCAGTGACACAAATAACATGGGTAACTAACTTGCAAGGCCAGAAAAATCATGTCCTGTTATGAGAAAAGAAATCGACTAATATGAGTTGTGGAGCGACAAAAATAATGTCCAACTAACTTACAAAGCCAGGAATTGGCACTCACCAGCACAATGGAAAGAATCTAATTCACAACCCCTTTATTCAGCCAAGGGGATATATGCAAACAGAACCCTGAATATAATGCCTAAATACCAATTAAACTCTTTAACTTGCATTCTGTTGAATGTACGTGAAATTTTCTAGTGAGAGGTACTGTATATTCGTATTAAAACCAGAGAGATGCAATATCTTCTACAGAAAGGAATGTTTTATTTATTAGCATAACGTACTCTTCTGAATCTTCCTTTTTCTGTGTTTGGACAATTTGATTTCAATTTCATGTGAAGCGTTTGCCCCATTTTAATAAAAATAGTCACTACAATGATGGGATGACAGGTAAAAGTATATAAAATGGTGATCACAAAGGACGTTGTCAGCAAATTCTGTATTCATTAGCCATCAACGTCACTAAATTTATTTATCATTTTTAATCTGAATAATGAGAACTGTTTTACTTGGTTACATAAACTTTATTCTTCTTCTTCATGGTGGTAAGATTTGATGTGAAATCTCTACAGCTGTGATGAGAAACTAAATATTTGTATAGTTTATACACAAACTGACAGATTCAGAACAAAACAGTTAAACTATCATGTTCTAACTTTCCCTTAAACAATATGAATATATTGCAGTGGACGGGGACAATTCCAATTATATGGATGACAGAGATAAAAAGATACTAGTGTTTTAGTTGTGTCTAGCTTAGGTTCTTACTCCCATTTTCTTTCAATTTTTGAGAAAAATTATTCCCCATGTACTCAGTGGAGCACGCTAATAAGCATCAGGCCTACAATTAATGAGTGATTTTTGGTTGAGAAGAATATATATAACATTTGTATTATGTTCTCTCTGCAGAATTGGCTTAAAGAAAGCTTGATCAAAGTATGTATACGTATCACTATCATTTACTTATATACATACGGAATTGACTGGTATTATAGTCTTTATGACTTCCAGATCAGCAAATAGAAACCATCAGTTATATATCATTTAATTATGTTTTAAAAACTAATGCAGTATGCAACAAGTCCTGTTCTTCTGCAGCTTGGTTCTTATTTATGTTTCAACTTGTTGGAAATTTCATATCGTGATTTCCCACTGTTTGCAAGAAATTAAAGGTGATCAAAACCGTCACGTACTTGCTATATTCGGAAGGCTGCTAATCAGCCATAGTAAAATGCATTTTCCTTAAACGTGTGCATAATATTATACTATTAGCTAAACCTATGAATTAGTAGCACATAAGAGATATTTATCACTAAAATTAATTTATCATGCCTAGCGTTGGCTAATCTTGGTTCTACTTCAGTCAGGGCTTTTAAAATTTAAGCAAACGGTGACACCGAACAAAGATTGAACAGGTAGGCTTTACGTGTACCATGCTTAATTGCTTATAGTATTGCCCCGGTTAGACCTTTCCTCGTGTTGAATTTGACAAAGAATTGCCAACCATTCATTAAGGTAAAGACATCAAATTAATTAAGAAGTAAGCCTTTGAGTAAAGCCATAACATAACACGACCCTCCTCAATCTCTTTCTTGTCAGAGACACTGACATGAAAGCAAGTCCAAGCACTAGGAATAAATTAAGGTGACTACCTTTCTTTGGATAAGGGGAAATAAAGATAAAAGCAAAACCAGCTTCTAAGTTGGTTTCTGTTATTCTCATGGATTTCTGTCTGGTTACTCTTCTAGAAGGATGATTGGGTGATTGCAGATACTAGCTGGTTTGATAGCAATACGTGTGATGGCTGTCATTTTTTTAATTAATATAATGACTAAGATTAAATTATACATCAAAAATATTAAAAAGTTTGATCTTAGCCGAGGCCTTCAAGATTAGATAATGGTTCTGTTTCTACTGTGGGGATGTGACATTGATAGATTAATACAGATATGTTCTTCATTTTGGTTAAGTACTCTGGGTGGTTATTGAAGTACAAACAAGTCGAGCCAAGAACATTATGACACAATGAAAGTTACATGCATTTGAAGAAGATGAACAAAGTTTTCTCTGCAATTTCCTACAATCAATTGGGTCTGAATTCTGATGGATCCAAGAAGGTCTGCTTTAGCCAGATTTTGTTTTTCCACGCGCAAGAGGAGTTTTACCATAGCCCTGCCAAGCAGAGAAACGATGCCTTTTTCCATCTTTAAGGATTCGTTGCATTATAGACTTGAATACTGATATTTACTAACCGCTGAAAATAGGTGTGCATGTCATGGAAACTTCCAAAGTATTTCTTATAATGACTTCTTTAATTAGAAGACCTTCTCGGTGTTCACTAATCACAAATATTCATCACTAGATTTTTTATTCATTACAACACTAGATTTAATAAAATCCATTATCAAAATATTCATGAGATATTAATTCAATTGAGTCAGAGTGAACAGCTAGCACCACCAAGCAAGACCCCATAGCACATCAAGAACCCTGCATCGATGTTGAAATAGAGTAACAAATTCAGATGAAACATAACAATACTGCCCCTAAAGTTTATTGACGCACTGACATAGGTTATGAATAATAGGCCTACTAAAAAGTATGGCTTCTAGCTCAAATTCAGTTCTCAGGAGCCGCGACCTTGTTTCTCTTGCCATAGTACTGCAGAGCAAATGCTAAGCCCAGGATCAGCAATGGCAACAGGAATTGCAACATCTTTATAACAATTCCGGAGGATTCATTGCCGGCGGCAGATGCTTCTGTGCGTGTGCGAGGCGCCGCACTTTGAGTATCTTTGGCTGGAATAGTGGAGGCGTCAACCTCCCCAACATAATATTTTTCCATCATTTCTATCGCAGAGTCACTGTGGCCCACATCTTCAAAATCAATGGTGGCATCCTTCTCTGCAAAACGACAAGAGGAGTTCTTAGTCCACTACTCCTCAGTACCTTTCCCTCCCCTGGCCAGGACAGGGGACATAGTTTTACTTAAGAGTAATGAAATGAAGCAACCAACAAGGAGATATTAATTACCTGCAGCTGTCACCAAAACTTCATCACCTCCTGGATGATCATCCAAAAATGGGGTGACATCATACACCTGTAACAATGAAATGCATGTTAAGTAGAGTTAGATGGCTATATTAGTCATAAAAGTGTAAGTTTTTAGATAGCAGTTGTAGAAGGGAAATAATATATACAATGAAACTAGAGGCACTGAGAACTGATCGCACTGAAATTCATGTTGAAGCTATACTGCTTTAGCATAGATTGATAATTATCCCATTTGTCTCATAAGTTTCAGTGCTTAACAACTTGCGTTTTACTATTATCAAACTTAGTCCATAATTCAATCCTATTATCTGATGGGGTTTTTTATTAGTTGCAATAAAATATAAGCACCATTTGGTTGGCTAGTCAATTCATAATCAGAAGTTTCCTCCTCTGATGTGTCTTTCCATGGCATCTGCGAAAACTAATATGCCCAATACCATTGGCAGCCCCTAAAGTTAACTTGACCCATTGATGTCTCTAGGATTGATGATGGTCAAGATAATGAACATTGAAACAATGGTATAGCTGTCATTCACATGAATGATTCATGTTATGATAAAAGGGAAGAAAAGGTTTTATTTTGCAGATAATTGAGAAGGGATGAACCAATATCATCCAGAAAAGATGCGGCTGTTGAGCATGGTAGAGTCAAATTGAAGACATTATAGGCTTTAAGGCTAGGAATGAACAAGGATCTCCAAAGATTTAAGTATTAAAATCAAGAATTTTCGAGCAACATAGTATTTTGTGTTAGAAACAGCAAGAGAAGGGTAACGAGCAGTTTTGGAGGTATTTTGAGAAGAATTCAGACTTCTGAGTGCTTGAAGACAGTTGAGTGGTGGTGGATGAGGAGGAGGTAGTGGACAGAAGTCATGGAACCACAAGTACTTTCAGGAACACAGGATGTGTTCTATCTAATACCGATTACTGAGCAGAATTGATGGGAAAGGAAAGATGACCATTCAATATTCATTAACTCATTACATATGGCATTAGTCAGATAAGATGATATTATTCGAAGTGTATAGATAAAACAACCAAGAACCAAACAGATCATAACAAATCATATATGAAACACAGTTTTAAAAATATTTCATTATCTTTGATCACAGAAAAGTGTGAGTTAGTCTCTGATGAATGTGAAGATTATTCATATTCAAACTCCATTCCTTTAGTAGATAGGGGCTTGTTGCTGGACGTATTGCAGACTGAATTTGAACAAAAAAATTCTTTAACCAGGTACAATGAGGGTGTTGCAATTTTACAGGGTATCAGTTGTCAGCGAAATATAATGGAGATAATGAGGGCAATGTTTTTTTTTGGTGAGGGTAATGAGGGCAATGTGAATTAGGTTTGCAGGATACTGAACAGGACACCGTTAATCTATCAAAATATGCTTCTGAGAATGTTCATTATACAGCTGAAACTCTCCCATTGCAGAATATAATACCTGCTACAGAACTCATGATGCTACAAATCTCACTCCAACATACTGCACAATTCAGTAATCACCACTTCTTTTTACCATTATTCCACTTCAAAGTAATTATAATCATTATGAAACAAAAATTTCAATTGCTGTGTATCAATGAGGGATTTCATGATGCAAGTATGTCTGATTTTAACAATTTCGTATTAACAAACAGAAAAAGGAGTGGCGCACACCAATAGAACTATATTGGGTTGTAAATACACCCTAGTTTGTTATTGAGTATTGTTCCCCAAATCCCAATCCCATGGTTTTCTACACCCGTTGTTAATGTAAAAAATTGCACTGGATTTATGCACACTTGTTGCATGCAACAACACTTGATAAGCTTACTATATTCCTATTAGGGATTTAACAAAGGGGGTTTCTGTAACCCATTTCATCCTTCCATCACTTCAGGGTTTATGCTTCATTGAATACCTACAATCAATCAGGAAATATATCCTCTCATGTAGAAATTGCACATCTCCTTGTCATGTGCACATCTTCACCATCAATTTTTTAACTTTTTCTTATCTTGTTAAGGTAACTTAATCAATGGTGTAGATGTGCATGTGCAATTTCCACAAATCGGTCCCCTTTCACATGCAATTGAATAAGCATTCAGCACACATCAGATTCATCCAGAAAACAGAAACGGCTCAACTAAGGGAAACAGATCAAGAAGCAACTGAAATAAGACACCACCAACCCCCCCCCCCAAACACACACACACAAAAGAAGAGAGAGAATAAAAGAAAAAAGAAGGAAAAAAAACAGACCTTTCCATGGATAATAAGCCAGCAATCGTTTTTATGATTGTGCTTAGCCACATCCTCAAAGGTAAAAGTTTTTGCCATTGCTATTTGCTGCCTCTGAGCCCAGATTACGCAGAAAATAAAAAGGGGAAATTAAAGTTCAAAACAGAAAACACGTAAAAAGAGTTACTGATGTAATTGAAAAAGCTCAAAACTTTAAGAGAAAAAGTAGAAGAAGGGAAAAATGCTTACAAAGGAGAGGGAGATGGAATTTCAGACAGAGACAGAGACAGCACGTTCTTCTCTGAGCACAGTACAACTACGACTGACTCTCCTTCTCCCCTTCAACACACACAAGCAATGCAAAACCCCGCAAATTCTTTCTTTATTTATTGCGTACACTGGATCCAAGCTACGTTTTTTTTTTTTTAAATTACTAGGAAAAGGTTATTAAGGGTTCAATAGACACTTGATAATGAAATAAAAGCAGTAATTTTTATATTAAAATATAAAAATGCTATGTTTTAATGAAAATAAATGTATTTTAAATTAAAAAATTATTATTTTAACTTCATTAACTAATGTTTGTAAGATGATTAGTAAAATCCTTATTATTATTATTATTTATTTATTTATTATATGAAACTACGTCGTTACGTTAGTCTCCATTAGAACATCGTTCTTATCGCTCGCAGCATTAAATATTTAGTACTTTTTTCCCTCATTGTTAACTTGATGAATCAATGGAAACTGTTTTTTCAGGTGCAATTATAGTAATTTCTATTTTTTTTATGTATCAATCAAATCCACGTACATTGAAAAAATAATAAATAAAATAAAATAAAACAGATCCATATACGAGCGTTTAAGCTTTCATTTTTTTAAGTATACTTTCTTCTTATCATTTTAACTATCAATTTAACTAATTTTTTTAATTTAAATTATTTATTATTCTCATTTTTAAAATAAAATTTATTTTTATATTTATAATTATATTTTTAATAAAATTTATTGTTAATTTTTTCAATTCATATTATTTTATGTTTTTATAAAAAGAAATTGTTTATCTTAGTAGGTTTAGTATTTGGTTTTTTAAATTAAAACATAATGGATGGAGTACCTTAAAATGTACCGCAGTAATTATTCCTTTGTTACACACACACCCATACTTTTTTCCCCAATTACCAAATGTTGAATATTAATATTAATCAAACCCATGCGCTACACGAGCCGGCTTTTTGTGATAACATATTAGAAGGTTATTGGTTAAGAGACTCAAAAACAGATTATTGAAAACACAAATTTTTAATGATAATGGACAATTAAAAATAATTAATTTTCTTAACAAATATCCTTAAAGTACTTGTTAGCAAAACGACCATAAAAGGAGAACAAAAACAACCACAAAAGATACGAAAAACACAAAATATATTATTTTAAGAAACATATTTGAGGTTTTTCTTTTTTTTGTGGTTTAGATATGACATCTTCACTTGATGCAAAAAAATATACGACATTTTTATTTATTTTATTATATACTTTTTTCATGTTATGTTGAGAAGATATATATGATTCATATGGGTTGTTATTAAGGGTATTTAATGGATATCTAATCGCACATATATCCGTGAAAATACTACATATATACTTGAATGTAGATTTTTTTTTGTGAGAATGTAAATAGAAATAAGACTCTTCTCACAAAATATGACTTGTCCTAAAGAATCCTCGAATTTAAGGAGTATTTTTCTAATTTAAGATCATTGTATTTTATCATTACTTTTAATAAATAAAATGATAAAATATTAACTGAAAAAATAAATAAAATATTATTTTGAGTCTAATTTAACCAGGTTCATTTCTTTGACAGCGGGTTTATGTACTCCCTTAATTTATGAAACCATTTCTCGAAAGGGAAAAAAAATTATGAAACCCTAAACTCATTCTTTTACTCTCACTCTCTTTAGCCTCCTTCCTAATCCTATTCTCCGTCAACCACCACAACCATACCTCTCCTGATCTTTGCTAGCCATTGCACCCATATGTTATATGTTTAAAACTTGGTTTTATAGTCCTCCGTTTAATTTTACTTACATATTTTTTGAGTGAAGCATTTTTATCTTCTATTTTTCATTATTTAAAATAAAACTTTTATAATATCTATGAATACGTGTGGAGAGATGGATATCCATGAGGATTAGCTCAGTGGAGCAATGATGTTGGAGTACTATCCGGTCTTGTTTTGACTGATTGTCATCCCTAATTTAAACTAATCCAAACCAAAATAAAATTAAAAAATAATCTAAAAAAGTGAAAAATCAATCAAAACCGTAATAAACCAAAGACAGATATTTGAGACATCCAGTCCTTATGTCAAACCGAAGCCAATACAAATGAAAGAAGAGCACAAAGAAGATTACATGGTTCAATGCATTGTTCATAAAGTACATAAAGAAAAACCTAGGCATTTAATCTTATGCATAACATTAACAAAAAAAAATACATTTTCAGATAAACACAGACAATCCCAGAGCTTAACCACTAGCTGCTAGTGCCTGTAACAAGAGTAAGAGGTAACAATTCAAATCCAATAATTTGACTGTTATAATGCATATTATACTGATAATCTTTTTACGCTTTTAAATGATATAGTTGATTTATTTTTGTACAGGACTTTACACACGTGATAAGTTGCTATAAAATATCAAGTTAGTTTTCCTAATTTAGTAACAGAAATTTTTTTATTAATGTGTTAAGATTTAACAAAATAAAAAAGAGCATGACATTGTCGGTATATACCGATTAAACTCAAAAGGTTACATGCAAACGCTGAATTATCTTTACACGTCAATATGTGGTATTACTAACTATGATTAAGGGACCTTGGCATTTGGGATCAAAATGTTGAAAAAGATGACGAGACGTTTGCATCTGAAGTTAAAGATAAACAAGTGCGTTAAACTTGAATTTCTATTCCATCTAATAGGTCAAATTTGTGAGGAATCCTAAGAGAAAACATTCAAGAACTAGACCCCGTCAATTGTGTCTCGGTGTTCCAAAACATAAAAGGGAAAAAAATTTGAGCAGCAAAGAAAAGAACTGTTGGATTTGATAAGATGAAAAAACTCTGTTCAATGTCCACACTTCACCAAGAGAGAAAAACGTATCTGTTTGTCAGGTAATGAGAAGTGAAATAATAATAATAATAAAAATGATAAAAATAAAGCCACCGCAATTTGGGAGATGGAGCATTTAGCCACATTTGTGATTTTCCACATATTTTCTATACAAGAAGTAAATGAGCAATGCAAGAAAAAAGAGAATTAATTAGGAGCTGCCCTTTGTACCTTAAATTGGAAGCAAAGAAGCAGTGTCGTTGGTTTCATGATTGTGATTATCATCACTGATCCCTGCTGAATGGCCTTCTGGTTTGTGATTCTTGACATCCAGCTCCGGATGGATTTTCCTCTTCAACATTTTCTTCATCAGCTACAACATTACAAATTATTAATTAGTTAATCAAATTCAGTTCATGCAAATATTCCTCCGGCTAGTTTCAGAGGAGAAAATCTTGGTGACAGGTTGGATTAGTTGGCAAGGAAAAATTAAGGAAATCCTCCAATGATAATGGCTTAATTTCTGACCGTAATTCAGAGGAGAAATTAAATTCTTGTGTGATGATATAAATCAACCAGGGCCGTTGTTAAGACCGGGTGTTAAACTAGTGTGTACATATTGATGATTGTGCAAAAAGTGAGAGAGTGAACTTACTTTTTTAATGTCCTTAATGGGGTGCTGATTGTCCTTGTTAACAAGGGGAATGAGCTTCTTGGTGAAAGAAAGACCATGCTTTGCTTTAACACTAGTTGCTTTCTTAAGAGCACTACTTCCTTTCTTCTCACTTGACTGAGACTGATGAAGCAACACTTTGGTGACAGGGTCAATCTTCATCTTGACTTCAGAATCCGCTAGGAACAGATCAGCCAACGTGATCCTCTCCCCTTTCTTCTTCTTCTTCTTCTGGTCACTGTCTGCCTCGCAATTCGTTTCCGCGGCGGCTTCATCAGAAACAACAACCACAGGTTGAACTGGAGTCACTACAACAACTAATTTGTTAGCATCATCCTCAAAGCTGTGCTCAGATGTCTTGTGCATCAATGGATTCAGTTCATCTTCTTCAGCATTGTAGTTGTAGCACTCATCATCATCCTCCTCGAAATGCTGATCTTGCTCCCATTCTTCTACCCCATCTTCTTCGCTTTCCAAAGCATAGTACTCTTTGCTTTGGTTGAAAGGCTTCAAGGGATCACAGCCAAGAGTTCCAATGGTGAGAATGCCATCTTTCCAACCACCAAGCAAGTCGGTAAGGGCCACTTGTTTCATCAATTGGCTATCCGCATTGCTTATTATAGGTTCGATGTTTTTCATGTTTGAGGCAAACCCATCTGAGTAAAAAGAAACACAATAACTCCAAAATTAGAAAGGAAAACAACTTGTAATTGTTGGTGAAATACCAGAAGTAAGTTCATGAGGTCAAACCCTTCAGAGCGCTATGATGAAACCTTTTGTGCACCCAATTGAAAATCTGTCATAAAACAAATTGGATGATGACTGGGAATTATATGTAGTTTTGAAGAAAGCTGAATGCATGAGAAACAAAAAAGAGTAAATGCATCATTACCTTCATTGTTTCCCTTCTCTTCTTAGTGGAATTTGGGCTGGGCAGGGTAATGAAAATGAGAGAGCCAGGGGAGGGAAGGGTCAACTTTGATCAGGAAACACAACAGGAAGAATAAAAAAGAACTTAGGGGACCAAAATGGTTAGTTGAATTAGGTTTTGCCACGTGTCTCCCTGCTGTGGGCCTATACTTAAAACACCATAATAATTACGGTGTCGAGTTGTGTTATTTGAATTTATTTTGTACGTGACACCGTGTTACTAACTCATATTTCATCCATTATTTCACTGAAATTTAAATCTAATGTGCGTACAATTAAAATCTCATAATCAAATAATAAATAATATTTAAATCGTTGCAGTATCTCATACAAAATGAATATTACATCTAATCTGAGCATGTTTGATGAGCCACCATATATGTTGGGTGTGGCTGGCATGATGGATGTGCATGAAATGATCGAAGTGATATATGCCACTGCTTAATCCTCTCTGTACTGTACTTAATTGTTCGCTTTTCTGTTGCACTCCCACTTCCTTTGCCTCATGGATGTGAAATATTGTTCAAGTACTCAATCTGCCAGTGCCTAACATTCTACTTGAAGACTTTATCACTGTTTCCACCAAGAAATTCTTATAGATTGCTTATATATTATGATATGTTTATTGTTTTAGAGATCAGTGAATGAATGGTGCGGAAATGCTATAAGAAGAAATATTGCTGCAGATGCCCCTCTCTCTCTCTCTGAATGAACTTGAGTTAGCATCACATTTTGTCGTTATAGTAAGCATAACAAGAAAATCGTGCTAGACGCGCGATTAGATTAAACAAATTATTTTTAGCTTTTCTTTAATGATTACCAATGATTCTAGTTTATCCACTTAATTGAAATCCAACAAACTTAATGAAGGTTTAAAGAACAAAATAGATATCGATCATTGGTATGTATAATACGAGGAATTGTGTACGGTTTGAGAATACAAATTTTGTATGAATAATTATTTAAGCCCCAAGGCCCAGAATCTAGCTAGTTTATATTAACATTAATTAAGGACCAGAAGTTATATTGTTTGAAAATTATGGCATATAGCGTAAACAATTATATTTCGACCCAAAAAAAAAAAGCGTAAACAATTATATAATCTATTAGTTGTTCTTTGCAAGCTATTAGTCCTCCTCACTTGCCCTCTTAATCATCATTCTTATTATTAAATGAACTAAGAATTAATTACTTTTTAAGATTTTAATACATTAGTTACATCTATTTTTTACTTTACGAACTCAATATAACTTACATAAAGATAGAAAAGGATATACTCAATGAATTCACTACTTTTTCTCTTTTAACACTCATCATCTTTATGTCTTTCTTCTTGTTTTATATTTACAGTAAGTCCACAACCAAGGATAGATAACATTTCTATTTTTGTTAAATGATGTATGTTTACAATAAGTCCACAAACAAGGATAGATAACATTTCTATTTTTGTTACATGAGTTCTCATGTCTGCGTTGATTCATGCACGTAGACTTTCTCATGTAATACACAAGTTCGGGTCCTTGGGCTTTTACCTTCATCACTTCATGAGTTGATGAAGTTGTACAATAGTAATAAATGATAGCAGTAAATGATAGCACATTGGAGCGGTTGAGTCTGCAGTTTAGTAGTTGTTTTTACTCTTTGTTAAATTGGGAGTCTAATGTGCTCTGTTAGGTAAATGCAAGGATCTAAGAGGTTACGGTAGCAGCAGTACTAGTAAGGTTTCCACTTTCAATTCTGATTTTCCTAATTAAATTGTAACTTTCTAAAGATGGAAAAAAAATAATAAGTGAAGAATGTAATATGTATGTACAATATACAATGTAGCACTCAATAGCAAGTTTGAATGAGAATAACTGGCCATGTGTTATTGCTGGTTGTTGCATAGTCATATTGAAGTACTTGCTTGCTATTGTTATCTTTGTGCTCTAGCACAATCTATTGCATAACATCTTTTATGTCCATTGACTGGGGCTAGGACCTTATTATATATAGACCAGGAAAAACTTATTCGTCTCTGTTGACTCGGGGTGTGGTTGTTATACAAGTCACATAATATTGACAAAATAATGAATTTCCATGTCTAATCTGTAACTAATTTAGCTTACATGATAGATATCGCCCATGTGGTTTACTTTTTCTGTTGTAATTTCCATCTTATGTATTCTTGATAAGATTTGAATGAGATTACGAGAGTTGTCAATATTTTTCATATGTGATAAAAATTAAGCTTGAAGGAGATGACAGACTGAGTGTTATAAAAAGCTAGAATTAGGTAATAGAGGGACACAATTCAAAAGAACAAAAGTTCTGATTCCTTTTTCCATGATTTATTACAGTATATTCACATGCAAGCTACTGTTGTTTGTAATGGCTTTGAAGGTAAAGTGGGCATCAGCTATGCTGCTTCTTTTTATGGTTTAAATTTTGTAGAAAATGTTTTCTTTACATGGCCCAACCAAAAAGGCTAGGAAGCCGGAGATTCTGTCCTAATTTATTTGTTGGATAAGTGAATTATGATATTTTATATTATTCCATCATTACTTGTGTTTTCTATCAAAAGTAGAAAAAATTCTGACAACGTAACATTACTCTAAATAATAGTAACTCTTTTGTCGCACTTATGGTTAATAATTTCTTATGACTTCCTCTTTGTCGCCTCCAGGTACCAAGATGGAATGTCTTCCAAATATTATGTCTTGAACATTAATTTGATAGCATTATTTATCCAATCAAATGGACTATTGTCACATGATTAATTAGTTATTCATCTTCTCTCCCTTACTGTTGTCCAATTGCAACAAGTTATAATAACACAACCAACCAGGCCTTCCTCATACCTGACACATGCCAGTGTAATTAAATTTGTAGCTTTAACGATCATAATTAGGATACCCAAAATCAAGAAGATTAATATTGATAGATTAAGTGAAAAATTATATAAACGAGTTGAGTTGGACACCACATCTTAACCCATGAGCCTATAAGTTCTCCTACTTATATACACATCACTTAATCTATTACCAACTAATATGAAATTATTTGTAAACACTCGCACTTGAATTCCAAAAATTATGTCATAATTAATATTAATGTACGTAAGAAAATAAAAGCAGCTATATATATTGGTGGGGAAAGCATGCCACGGGGGCAAATAAGACATCCAGAAGAAGAATGAATGAATGTGTGTTGTGTGGTGAGAGTGAAAGCTTAATTAGCTGGAGGGGTTTCCAAGAGGGAATTGCCAGAGGGGGGAAGGAAAAGATATGGACGTGATCGTAACAATGATAGTACTGTGTTTTTTTTTTTTTAATTTTTTATTTTGACACATAGCTGCTTGTCTTGTTGCAATGCACAGAGCAACCAATTGGGAATGCTAGCTTGCACCATTAACTTTCCCATGGCCCTCTGTGTGGCCTTGAAAAACAAATAACACGCTTTGGATTCTTGTTAAAGCTATAAACTGATTTACATAAAGAAATTATTTGTGGGTCATATGGAGTGCTTCCAGATTACAAGCTTACAAATTTGTGTCACTGCTGAAGGAAATTTTAGAGGAGGAGAGAAAAGATAGGTGACTTTTTTACTGTGTTATATTTTTTGAGTGATGGAAAAGCGTTAGGAGGTACAGCACACAATCTAGTTATAATTTATAAACTCAAGCACAGGTCCTTTTGATAGGGATGTTTCATTTTCTTTAGTAACTTTTCTTCTGGGCAAAAGGAAAGTAATCTAATTGAAACTTAAGTATAATAGTTGACTTGATTCATCAAATATGCCCTAACCGATATAATTTATATAGAGGAGGGAGCAGGGGAGTGTGAGCAGTATTAGTGTATTGAAATCATATGCTATTATGTACTTGTATATCAAAGCAAAAAGATGGTAAGGCTATAATAACATAATTTTGATAGGGTATAAATTCAATTTTATTTGGGAAAATACTTATTTTAGTCATTGAAAGTGTAAACTCAAGTCATTTTGGTCTTCGAAATTTAAAATTTGACTTTTTAATTTTTGAAATTATAAATTAAAGGTCAAATTAGTTTCTTAATATATTATCATTATTGTATAATCATATTTTCACTAATTTTTTGCATTAAATATGAATGTGATAACAATAAAGGTTGTGTGACAACACTAAATACTAAAATATGGACACAATGACACTTAGAGCTACAAAACTTAGTTGTTGTTGTAGCTTTCATTTACCACCATAACTATTCTGACAACATCATTTTCAATTTTAAGTGCAACTACAACTCATTTGCAGTATCAATTGTTGTAATAAATCAATTTTAAGTACTACTATCCATTTTAATGTGATAAATAAACAAAAATGTGATAATACAATAATAATAATGAACTGAGAGATTAACTTAACTTATAACTTACAATTTCAATTATTAAAATGTCAAATTTTAAATTTCAAAGACCAAAGTAACTCGAATTTACATTTTTCGATACCAAAATGAGCATTATCCCAATGTATTTCCAATGACAAATTTGTCAAAATCATGTAATCACTATCCACTTTTATCTTTCCCTTCACATGGTACCTAAACTCCATTCTTGTTAGTTTAATTTGGGCAAATATCACTCTTAAAATTCGATAACTTAACATCTCGACCCATGGCATTTCTAATGTGTCGGGTTTGAGGAAGGCTTGTTGCAATTCTAACCCTTATGCATCACCATTTCATCATCACCTTTATGCTAGGTGTAGTTTTGTTAGATCAAGTACTTACCACAAGATAAAATTGCATATGCATTTAGTACAAGGTTAGAAGGTTGTCCAATAGCCCCTTATGCTAGGTTTAGTTTTGACCTAGTATTAAGCGTTCGATCGAATGTTTCTTACTACTTTACTAAGCATTGTACGCGGTCTTAGTAGTCCATGTTGTTGAAGATAAAAGTTAAATATATTTGGAATTCGCACCTTTCACCTATAAGATTGTGTTTAGGAGTATCTTGATTCTACAGTAAATAATTTGTTAACTAATGTTTGAAATACATATTAATAATTCAAGCAAAGGTTACAAATGAAGTTTTACTGACTATAACACGAAAAAAACCAAATAATAGAATTTTCTAAAGTTTGAAAGGGAGACACTTTTGTTTCAAGCTCCCAAAAATTAGCAAGTTGTAAGGAACCACAGTAGTTTATTTAAGTGGATCAGGTTCATTGTCCATGCATAACAAGTGCAGGTCCTGTTGGCATGTATCACTGACCATATACTAAGCAAAATCCTGTCCTCTCTTTTATTTCCACTACTTCATTCTGCGGGTATTATTTTAAGTTGCAGAGCAATTATTTGTTTTTCTTATTTTTATTTTTAAAAATGATCCTTTGCAACCATAAGTTTATAGACCCACATGAAAGAGAGTTTGAAGTTGTCAAGCCCAATCTAATGGACGTATCATATATGTGGTTCTGTGTACATGTGAGACTTTTAACAACATATCAGACCCACACAGAAAACTTGAAAGTAATTACTCCAGGCCTAATGTAGAATGTGAAAATGATAGTTACCTATTTAATTACCTGAAATGGATATGCTAACTTTAGCTTGTTTAAAAAATTGTTTTCTTCAATGGTTTTGCGTCAAAGCAATCTGAGTTTCTTCATTTATACTATTTATTGTGCCATATCAATTGTGGCTATTCGAAAGAGTTTAGGAGAAGGTATCATGTAGGCGTTAGGCTTTTGGTTTTGCTCTTACTTTGTTTTGTTGTGTTCATTCAATTGTGGTGTTTCATGTGCATGAAGGTATCTTCTTAATATATTTTTTATGCTTTCTAGGATGGACTTGAAACCACCTGTTATATATTCAAATTCAACTGGGTTAAAATAATAGGGTAGCGAAGATTTATGTCTAGGCTACTTGGTTATTGTTCCGACATATTTCGTCAAATAGGTCGGTATCATACAAGATATCTTGATCCTTTAGAGTAATTAGAGTATCAAAGTGAGTTTCATCAAATCGATAATGATTCTTGCAATGCCACTTTGACGCTCGAGTTAACATGTGAGCAAAATGTATGTGAAATATGATACTAGTTACCTCAAGTTGTCATGACCCTCCTTTTATATCCATAGTTATAAATCAAATGTTGATTGATTTATAATGTCTGAACTCTCGTTACTGACTACGTCAAACCGGTTACACCGTCTAAGCCTTGATGTGTCTTTGTTGTCATTGTTTCATGTCGATTACCAACATGTGCTTTTAAGGCACAAAGCTCAATCTACTTTGTGGGCCAGGATCCATGTATTAGGCTATTTTAGGCTAAACCCATTGTAGCGGGTCATCATTAGGTCGGAATTATAATTTGAACATGAACTTCAGATTAACAGCTATAGAAATTTTGATATTGTATAATAATCCGTCTCACTATTTTTAGAATATTTTTTTTCTTTTAGTCGAATTTATTTTCGAAAGTTATACAAATCAGCTATGCTATTTAGCAGGACAAAAATCCTGTACGAATTTGCTCGACAACAAATGTGGCCAATAAAAATCTAAGTGTTGATCAGAAAAACCAAAAGAAAGAGAGTGAGAAGGAAAGTTACATTTACCTTAAACCCTAGCTACAAATGATTTGTCTGTACAAATTAACTTGATGTACGACTACAAACATGGAACCAAACAACCCCGGGACATAACTGAAGCGAATTTGGGTATCCAACGTTTTTTATTTCCTTTTTATAGATGAATATTGTTTTGGACAAAACGGCCCAATCAATATTGAGTGTACCTACTTTTGTTTTTGGATGAAGATGGCCTGTGTACCCAATATTTGTCGAAATACTCTCGTATTTTTGTGAATATACTTGAACCAAATTTGTAAAATAAATAAAAGTGGCGAACAAGTTTTCTAAGATTCTAAAAAATTACACTTATGGGCAAGGAATATACAGCAGCTTCCTTTTTTTTTGTTACTGTATACTGCAGCTTCTATTTCCCTTGTTTCCATTTCTCATTAGTTGGGCCTTCTATCATTGGGCTACTTTCAGTAGGTTGCAAAAGTAGGGTTAATTATGGAATTAGAGTTTAATTTAACCTTGAAGAACTAATGTAATAACAAAAACTTCTAGAGAATTATCAAATATGATTGATACAATTGATAAAAAAACATAACTTATATCTAAAAAAAATGTGGGCTTGATTTTTGTTACTAATGTGAGGATCATGCTCCAAGAACTTAATAGTATGGTGGAATGACATTATCAAACCCACTTGTAAAAAAAAAACGTTTAAATAATTAATATAGTGAAAGATATAAAATTGGAGTTATGTCAGGCTTCCATGTTGCATTCTGGGTTAAAAAAAATTGTACAGTAAAATGGTATAAAAAAATAGAAAAATGTGGTACTTTTAAATAACATAATAAAATGTGGTAATTTCTCATAAATTGCTACCAAGTGTGGTGATTTAAAAATAATAATAAATATTAATTTATTAAAATAAATAATAATAATAATAATAATAGAAAAAAATCCATAAATTATCATAAGATGAAAAAGAAAGAAAAAAAAAGGAAGAAACGTTTATATCAAATAAGATAAGTAATAAATGAGGATAAAAAGGAACATCAAGATAGCATATGAAGGCGATCTAAAACAGAGAAATTTGAAGATATAACATTTTCACTTTAAACAGCACTGTCCAAATGAACAAATAACAACGGATGATGAAACGTTACTCGCAAAGATACTGCTTCAACCCAAAGGACGCCCTCTCTCTCTCTCTCTCTCTCTCTCTCTCTCTCTCTCTCACTCTTGATACAAAAACCAAGGAATTATATCAGTTAAATCCATTCGTAATTATTATAGACATATATGTGTTTATTTTGCAGCAGCAAAAGGGAGCGGAGAATCTTCAAGCGGGCTCCAGAAACCCCCTAAAGCTAGCTTTATTAATTATTCTCTTGACAACAGAAAGGAATTGCAGTGCAGTGCAGTGCAGGTTCAGGCGACCTCGTGGCCCTCAACACGTTCCTTGAGATGGTAGCCTTCGCCGAACGGCTTCTTGGTGAGGGAAAGGCGCACCCCTGGATCGTGGTGCGAGCAGGAAGCGTGGTACAGCAACGAATTATTGACGCACTGCACGTTGCTGTTCATGTACGCAGACATTGGCAGCGACGTCTCCGCTCTCCCTTCCCCGCCTCCCGTGCTCTCCAATTCCTCGCCGCCCTTCTTGTGCTCCTGCTTCTTTTGGGATTGGACCAGTTCCATGTACGCTCCCCTGTTTTCCCCTGCAATCGTTATCACTCTCATGCCGGACTCCTCCGAATCCGAAACCTTCTTGTGGACCCCTTTCTCCTTCGCCTCCGCCGAAACGTGTTTCCCTTGCTGGGGATGGCTCCTGTGCTCCCCTCTTTCCCCGTTCACCCAGTGCCTCGCCTTGTCAACGCTCTTCTGAACCAGCACGGTTTTGGGCTCTGCCTCCGTGGGGATCCTGGCCTCGCTCCTCGCCTGGGAAGGCGGGAGTGTCAGCGGGGACGGCGGGGGAGCAGAAGGGGTCAGCTTCGGTGACTGCCTTGGGCTAGCTTGCTTGATTGTTCGAGGGGATTGAGGAGAAGAAGGTGCAGAGTATCTGTGCTGCTGAACTGGAGATGATGGAGCGGATACTCTGACATCAGATGGGACGAGGCGGAGCGCAGGTTCCGGTGCTGCCGGCGGGGTTGGATCTCGAGGCTGAGTTAGAGGCGATGGCGGTGCTGAAGCAGTCCTGAATGTGGGAAGAGACATGAAAGGGCGTGGCTCTGGAGGAGGGGGGGCGGGGGCAGGGGTAGAGGGAGGTGGAGGGACGGTGGCGGCGCGAATGGAGCCTAAACGGAACCATGGACGAACTGGGGGTTGGTTAGCCATGACGGCCTTTTGGAAAGAGGTCGAGGATGGATGGGGAGAATGAACGAATGGATTTGAGGATGAAGCTAGCAATGAGCACAAAATAATATGTCACACGCTCATGTTATTTATAGATCCCAATACATAAACCTCTTATGAGAATGAGTAAGGGAAATGCAATTACTTGTCTTAGGTTGAAACAAAAAGGGAATTCTGAATAGACCAATGCCAGTTGGGAGACATGCCCTACTGCAGCAAAAAATTAAAAAGCACACAAAATGGGGTAAGCATCCGATTCAATTCACAGAGTAAGGTTGGTATCTGCTGTTGAGTACTTTGGAATTTACTTTGGAATGTTGCCCACAATCTCTGCTCTCATACACTTACTTGCGTAGCTCACCTCAAATGTCAATGCCACTGATCTTGGAACCTTAGGGCAATGTTTGTGTACAGATTCGTAGACATATACATATAAAGTAAAAGGACAACAATAGTATTACTAAATACTAACATCAATGCTGTTTCTACACTAAATATAGTGAAACACTATATACCCTGTATGGGAGAGAAGAAAAAAAAAAAACAAAATTGTTGTAGTTAGACGACAATAATGTAGGTGCATATGACATCAATGGATGACATCAACGTAATTATTTTTCAATTTTTTTAATATATTATTTCTCAATCAAATCACACACTTTTTTCATTGTGTGGTATTGTCTCTCATACTCTCTCTCCTCTAATCTCACTTACGTACCAACGTAATAGAATTACGTATCAACATAACCGAAATAGATATTAACATAATAACGATAGGCAACAACATCAACTTGATATATTTTTTTTCTCTCCATCACGTGAGACTCTTTCTCCTTTTCTCTCATTTTCTCATTCTAACGTAAGACGTGAGTATTAACATAATAAAAATAAATATAAACATAATGAAAATAGGCAGCACCATATTATAAATGTATATCAACATTTATAAAAAAAAAATTTAGAAAAAACGTTGATGCATTTTTTTTATATTGATGCCTATTGTCAATACATATTTATATTATGTTGATACCCACGTTTTTTAGAAACAAAGAGCAAAAAAGAGTGTGATTAAATAGAAAGAGAGTGATTGAATTTTTTATTGTATTTGAGGTCTCACTGAAGACCATTTTCATGGTATTTTTTAGGGTGTTAAATAGTGTAATATAAAAATAGAATTATTGAATTATTAATAAGGATTTTAATTCAAACATTGTAGTTTTTATTCCTAGTTTGTTAGTTTATTTAAGTTGTCCTATGTAACTTACTTGCTCAGTTTAATAAATTGGCCGACACAATTAAGTTAACCAACCTTTCTATACAAAACTTCTTTGGATCTCTCTTAGTTGGGGGATTATAGTATCCTTCATGAACATTTCCATGCACAACGGTCACCTTGTGTTTTACGGTCTGTGTTTATTGTCTTGCTTCCGACTTTGCTTGCGGAGTTAGTGAGGTAGCGATACTCTCTTTAACTTGCTCCTTTTTCCCTTCTTTCCTTAGCTTTTCAAGATGCCTTCATGGGCCTAATTCCCCTTCCTTTAATGTACGTAACGGAGGTGCCAATATGGTGTGGTCTAATCTCTAACGTGAACGTTGACTCAAGCTATATCCTATTTCAGCGATTGACAAGAAAAGAACTTATACATAAACCAGAGGGTAAGGTGTGGGTCCTTTCCTTTGTAATTGGTTTCTTTGGTGCCGTCAATCTGTTACTTATACAGATTTTTATGTATTCAATGGTTAACATGTGGTGACCTTGTGTACGCAGTTATTCTTGCTGGGAGACTCACCCGCCATAGCTAGGTGTGCGACTCAGGTCGACCTAGATTAGTCAAGGTTAAGCCTTGGATACTGGGCAGACAACCTAAAAAATGGTTCACATATGGCTTCTCTTACTTTAATTAGAGAATGCATTATTATTAAGGTTTCAAAATAGTCCCTGTGTGTGTATATATATATACTTCTACACGTACACCAAAAAAATATATATCATTCATACAATATATACTTATATACATAAAATTTGTGTTTTAATGTTTGTAATGTTTGTGCACTTAATTAAGTATAATTGAGAATATCATCTATAAGTTTGTAATGTTTGTGCAATTATGAGAATAAAGTTTGTGTATTATTAATGGTGTATATATGGGTGTATAAAATTGGGTGTACCTATAACATTTTTGTTAAAAAAATATTTCAACAGATAATGTTCGCATGAAGGACCATGCTGTCTTCCACTTTGATACTTTAATTTTGTGAAGCACCCCATCTTCATGTTCACTGATAGAAAAAAAACGCGGTTTCCATTTGTTCTACCGAAACTAAATAAATAATATATTCGTCATAGTCGCCGTTGAGTGGCCATTAATTTAATTGCGACAGGAGAATATTTACCATGACCGAGAATTTATTCATATATGTGAAATGATATATTAACGGTCTAAAATTGGTCACAACTAGCAACCACACTAATTCATGAGATCCAACTACACGTACAAATAGAATAATGTTACTATGGGGATCACTTCCCTTATACCATATTAAGAAAATGTGAATTTTATGATATATTGTGAGAAAAATTATAAGATGTTTACACTTTTTTAAGTGATTTAAATAATATTTTTTACGTTATGGTGACAATTTTGTGAGATAATGTTGGTACAATCTCTCTTATAAAGTGTGAGGTCCACTTAGACTAATCATGACGATGGATTTCACTCATTTGTCTAATGAACTCAAAGATCAATTCAAACTAAACTAAGAATGTAAGTGATCCAGGTTAGATTTACAATTTTTCAACCCAGTCGAGTCAAAAAATTAATTACACCCTTGTGTAATTGATAGATTTTTGCCGTAAATTTGGTCGCAAAACGTTGTTTTTATTGTAGTGCTATTTTCCTATTAAAAAATCATGGTAGAGCATTGGGGTTGTCAACAAAAAACCCAGAAAACCCAACAAAAAAAGGTACAGGCCCAAGTAATGTATTAAATTAGGAATTGGGAATATGTATATAAAATAAGGGTGCTTGAATTGAAGCCTCTGAAATTTGAAAAGTTATTATATCCTGCCAAATAACAAGGTCGGAGCAACCATTTAAATGATCTGAATGCAAGAGCTTAATTTATTTATATCTCATAACTAAGAATGGTGTGATACAATTATTTAAGCGGTACAAGGGTGAGATGGGAAATGCCAAAATTCGAACTATTTGACACAACCAGAAAGTAGCAAGTGACGTTCAAGGCCATTGTGTGAACTCAAACACTTTGAACACGATTTCAATCCCGGTGGGAATCTGCCACACAAAGAGAAGAACATTTACGGCATTCAACGCAATGTGAAGATTTCTGGCCGTTTCGCTTCCTTTCTGCATCGATGGTACTAGAGCTGCTGCCAGTGCCCATAAGACGGTAATAGCTGGTGTGGGCAAAAAGTGACACAAGAAGATCGTCAGTCATTGCTAGAAATATTCCTAAATTATTCAAATGCAAAATTAGTCTTTACCTGCTCCAGCAAACAAATGTGGACCGGGAAAAAGCTTTCCTGTCCTGAACCAAGTGTTAACTCCTCCACCAACAGCCTCAAGCACCCCAAATCCTAGAAGTATGGATCCTGCATTGAAGTGTCTATCCCTATATGAACCTTTCAGCAGCTCTTTCCTCTCCTGAATATTATCAGTGTAGCCATTAGCCAATTAAATTAGTCACATACTCTCTCCGTCCGCCCACTTCACTTCTGAATTTTAGATACATTATTGACTCAATATATCTAGAAGCAATTTGTATCCATACACATATTAAGTCAAGAATTAAAATTAAGGCTACACTACGTTAGAGATGTACATTGTTTTGGTCTGGCATACCTTGCCAATTTAATTCCTTCTACATTGTCAATTATCTAGCGTGGCATTGGCATGTGTAATGCAGAAATTGGAATATACCTACCTCAGTAAGTTGCTGGATTTTGAGTTCAACGGGTGATGGGGGTGCCTCCACTGGTTTCCCGTCGGGGGTAACAGCTGCAGGTTTGACTTGTTTCTTGAGCTCATTGATCTCATTCTGAATAGTCCTCACTCGCCGCCATTGCCACCCCAAATACCCTGCCCACAATGTATAGAAGAACAACCCACCCAGCACAATTGGGTGTATCAGAGCAAATGTCCTTCCCTCCAATATCCCAAACTCCCCATTAACAGCAATTGCATCCTGTGTACGTGTTAACCAACAAGAGTTTAATTATGACAAACAAACTAACAATTTGCAGATTTGTTACCCACTAAATAATTCACAACAAAATAATTCGCATCTAAATCGAAAGCAAAATGTCCATTAACTTGCTCAAAAATGAAAATCCGTAGGTGTTATCTACGGAAAAAATTCGTAGCAAATTCTCGCAGCTATTTCAGTACTGTATCTTAGTAGTGAAAAAAAAGGGGAATTGTAGATTAATTCTTGCCTTGGGTTGTAATAAGAATGGAAGTGTGATTGCGGAGAGGGAAAGAGAAGCGTGTTGGAGGGCATTATGGATATGTTGAGGATGCGGAGGATCTTCTTTTGGAGTATTCAATCTAGCGGAGATGGAATTATAAGGGAGTGGAACATGTTTTGGGGTTGGTGAATGGCGTGTTGTAGGCTTGCAATGAAGATTTGGAAGCTTCAGAAAACTGAGCGTGGCGGCCATACTCTGCATTCGAGAGAGTTCAGAGCAGTGATGGAGAAATGCAAGACAAGGTTGAGAATGAATTGAAGGTCATTGTTCATTCAGGATAAGGAACTTCAACTTCCAGATGCTACAGCCATTCACTGTGCTTTCTTTCTTTGGGGAAATAAAAAAGAGAAAAGAAAAGAAAAAGAACGTGTATCAAATCCAATTTTTATTTAATTGATCTAAATTCTCAAGTTTGATAATTGATTTACGGGAAAATACCCCTTTAGTTGTTTTTTAGACTTTTACTCGGTGTTTTATTTGATCACTGATATAAATAGATGATTTTTTAGTTATCTTATGAAATAAATATCTTATAATATATAATTTAACTATTTTTACAACTAGATATCATAGAGTGACTATTAAGTCTTCATTTAACCATTCCTCTCTTTTACTCATCACTCCCTCCCTATTGAAATCATTGATGACTATCCTCCCCTGCTCAAAAAACGGCGTTCCTCTATTTGGTCATTGATTTAATACTCGATGTCATATTTAGTCCTTGACTTTTTTCGTCATTACTCTTGTTAGATTCTCCATCCAATGGGGTTATGGACGGATGGATTAACAAGGGCAACAAATGAAAAATGTTAAGAACTATTTTGACACTTTATTTATATCAAATATTAAATAGGACATTGAATAAAAGTCTAGGAACTAGACAAAGTATTTCCCCTTCATTTATAAACCAATTTACATCATTACATATCAAATCAATTTAGTTTACAATCAAGTCTTTGTTGGTTTAAGTAGTTCGATATTTATTTCCCTTAAATAGAGTTTTGAATTTGAGTCTTTTGGATTAAAAATAGTAGTGCTGATAGAATTTTAGGGTTATGTTATTTGCACTAAATTAAGTTTGAGACATTGTGCCGATGCATATATGTTATTAGACATGATTTTTTTTGAGGTGTGAACTCCATTAAAATTTTATCCAATAATAAATATATGTATGCCATTATTGTGTCCTATACACTAAATGAATATAAATAACATTTTCAAACTTTTATTCTATGAAAAACCCCAATTATTAAAAACGAAGTTCACCGAATTGATAATTTATTAAAATGAAATTAAGAGTTTTTCCATTATTCTCCAATGAGCCAATCTTATTAGAATAAAATCAATTAGTGTCCAATAGACTGATGGACGATGGACAAGGCTACATGTGCTTGTGCTCACTCATATTAGAAAAGTATTAGGACAATTTTTTAATTCAGTCCTTTCAATTTTAAAATTCTCAATTCTTCTGTGTACTTGATCAATGGTAACTGCAATACAACTTTTGTCAATAGTTAGATTTGAATCCGATGCACCAAGGTTAGCAAATTGGCAGTTTAGCCACTAGACTTTCAATATGACTGAAAAAATCAAACTTCTGTCATTAACAAGATTTGAACTTGATAATTCAGTTTGAGAGAGCACACACGTGGACTATTAAACTACCAATGTTGTTGTAACATAATGTTGCAACCATTATGTATTGTCTATTTACTTATATGACTAAAAAAACAAATTTTTTTGAAAAAAAGAAACAAATAAAAATTTTAACAAGTTTAAAATAAGTTTAATAGTGTATTATTAATGAAAGATTTATTTTGTTAGTGAAAAATTAATAGATTAAGCGTATTTTGATTTGTGGTAAAGACACTTGTTTAGCTTGATGTGTTAATTTAAACTTTTGCTAGTGATAAAAGTTAAATTTTTTGAGTTATTTATTAGTAACACATTTAGTGTGTGGAGTTGATCTAGAATTAAATATGGTTAATTTAAAAAATAAAATTTTTTCACTTTTAAAGCCTAACATTAATTATGAGACTTCTTAATTAAAATTTAAACACGTTACTACTAATTTTTTTTTCTCTAAAAACAGTTATACACCTCTATTTGAAAAAATATATATATAAAGGGCTGCTTTTACTTCCATTTCTTAACATGTTCCAAAATGTCAATTACAAAAGAATGATCAATTGGGCACTACATAGCTACTAGCTAGCTGGGCTAGTCTTGTGAGGATCAAATCTGGGATTGATCATGACATATCAACCCCATATATTTTTTATTTTTTTTTCCTCCAAAAGGTCAGATTTTTTGAAGCAAATGAGACGCGAACCTTGCTGTCACATACATAGACACACAACAGAGACACACACTTGCAATTGGTTGAGTCACAATTTGCTTCGCTGACCTCCTAACAAGTTTACCATTCTAACCAATCATATCTCTTAACCACAATCATAAAGTACAATACATCTTTCATTGTTGCAAGATTACCACGCTTATTGGCAATCAAATCATCATTCTGATGTTTACTTACTTATCTACACGTTACGGCTAAGCTAATTAAACGATGAAACAGCGTCATTCTTAATTTTATTTTGTTTGCAATATCGTCGGCTTGTGTTTCCACCTAATATAAATGGAAAACATTATATATGTCACAATCCTGCAAGTCCGTCAGACATGTATCGATTCCTGCACATATTTATACAAGAATGTGTTTATAATTAACACAGCTGATTTCTCAACCGGCTCCTCAGCATGCATCTTTTCTTCCTGAATAACAGTGATCTACCGATGCTATGCATGTTACTACTTATCATTGGCACACATTAAGGTCATGAACTTCTGGCCCCATGCCAATATCATTTTTTTTTCCCTCTCTCGTATGTACTATAAAAAACAATAATTAATTCTTTCGCATACCTGTAAGCCCATTTAAGGGAATAAATGTTGGTCACAAATTTTTAAAGTTATTCAATGCTTAAGACAAGTATTGAACTCTTAACACTTGGTTAAGAAATAAGAGAGCCCTTACCATCCCATGCCACTATTCCTAAAAAAATTTACATTAATGTGAAAATTTTTTTAAGGGTGTTATTTTAACACTAGACTTGGTTTCTACCCTAAGTCTCTCTCTCATAAATAAATGTTTTTAGAGTACTTGTTCACGATTCAATAAAATAAAAATTTTCATTGAAAAAATAAAAATATTGATATTTTAATACATTGAATACTCCAAAAATTTTAAAACTTAACATTATTGAATGTTTAACCAGTGTCCTAGCTTCTCCAAAATAATATTCTAAATTATAAGTTTTAAAAAACATTTTTCTTTTTGAAACTACTTAGGAGAAAAGCAAAATGGACACGAATCCTGTCCCCTGAAAATTTGTTTTCGACGAGCCCTTTATTGATAAGGCCATTTTTTTCATCGCAAATTCTGCCGCAAACCCTGTCTTTCACAGTAAATAGTGTATATTTATCATCGCAAATTTTGTCGCAATAAGTAGTTTTTATAGTAGAAGCAGATGTCCTAAGCAGTTAAAAGCATACATATACATACATACATACATATATATATANTTCCTATTTTATATACAGTCAAAGAGCAGTGGGGACTTTGTGTGTGGTCAGGCCACACGTTTTATGTAGAAAACCATAGTCTTATGTATGTGTATTTTATCTTTTGATTTAATATATATGCTTTCATCACATTGGGTTTTTGACCACTCATTTTATCGGCTTGGAATTTTTGTATTTTGCAATTGAAAGATTCTTCATTTCTTATGCTTGGCTTCATGAGAAACGAAACTTCAAATAATTAGCCACATGAGTCAGGAGCAGGACTAGTATTATTAAAGTATTAACTACTAATTAAAATTAAGCAGCAAAGTGCTAGTTCCTTATCAACAAGGAAAATTTTCAATCCTTGCCAACCATGAAATTTTCCATATATGTCACTTTGTTGCTTGTATGAGTTTTAAACATTGTTTTTAACTGTGTTTTGAATTTGAATACGAAGTTCAACTATTTAAGTCAACTAATCAACTTATGACAAATGCAATTTAGGATGGCTTTGATCAAAGCCAGCGAGGAAAGATAAGAAGCTAAAGGCATTGGCCAAACTCAACTGACTCAAACGCATGTAGACTCTCACTAACTCCAACAACACGCTATCTCGTAATCTAAAATCCTACTATGAAAGTAGCAAAATCTCTTGTGGAAAGTGAAATTGAGGTTGACATAATGGTCATGAATGATGCATCAAATATTTGACCAAGGAATAAAGGATTATAGGACATCAAAATTACTGAGAAGTTGCATCAAATCCTACTTTGAAGTTATACACAAAATCTAGCTGAGAAGATGTATCCCTATTTTCATCTTTAATAATGGCTTTTAAAATTGTCGTTATGAGTGGCTTAAGTGGAGTAAAAAACATTATCAGCAACATTTCGAATACAATATTCGTTTTAAGTGGCCAGAAAAAAGGGGAAAAAAGTTTAAAGATTTGGCAAAGCATACGTATATTTTAATATTCATAATTATGGTGGGTTTTATTTGGTGATTTTTCACCTACCCTATGGGGTATTACCCCATGGTACATAATTTATTTAATTTTAATAATTTTTACAATTAAAATTTTTATTATTATTTCATGTTTTATATGATCATAATAAATTTTTCATTAGAACTAGCTTATAAGAAGTTGTGAGATTTGCAGACCATTTGAGTTTACGATGCACTTCTATATAAATATTGTATTGAAAAATATTAATTTATCATATTAGATCATATAATCCATGAATATGTCATATTAGATTATAAAATGGTCATAAAGTTCAATGAACTTAGTTAAAAAATAATTGAAAATGGTTAAATTAAGTAGCATGATATATTTACTGTAAGACGCAAATAAGAAACAGCCGTTTTATTTTACTAACCTTTGTATATTCTGGGAACACGGATATATAGTTTCCCTGCAACACTAACCACCCAATATATGTTGAATGAGACCAGCCATGCACGTAGAAGGTTATTTCCAACCATATATTGTTAGTGGTTATTAATTAGCACTACTCTGCATGTTCAAAGTTCAAACAGAATGAAACGTCCTATCAGAATTTATGCCAATTAAAAGTAACATGATAAAAGAATATACAACCTACTATCAACTATTTTCCTTAATTATCGTATCTTTTAACATTCCTTTTATTGCGATCCAGCAGAGATTGACTAAGAGTTTGTTTGTTTGTTTGTTTTAGATTAATTTCAACCACAGTTAGTGTTGAGGGGAAGAAAGTAATGCAAAGATTAACTTAGATAAGAGTGTCTTGCAAATCGTATAGGTCTGGCTTGTAAAACAAACACTCTAATGAAAAGATAAAGACATGTAATTTTTAAAATCAATGACGCAAAGAAAATAGATAATTAATTAAAGCGAAATGAAAGATAGAAACAAAAGTAGATTAAGAAAAACAAGCACCGACGACTGACTAGGCTATGATGGAATTTGGAGTGCATCACTAAGGAAAAACAAATGAGACATATATAATATGACCCCATAATCAAATCTTAGGACGTCATGGCTCCAAAGGACGAAAAGGTCGATGATGTGAGCGCAAACAAGTGAACAAGAGGGCACCTATGAGAACTTTACAAAAGAGTGTTGTTCAAACTTGGAACCAAGCTACACTTTTCCGATGGGACTCAATTCGTAAAGGAAAAAAGTCCATGCAATGCATGACACGAACTACACAAATTAATTAAGAAAGTGGGGGCTCGTGGCTTTCCATAGTGCATGCCAGTTAATTAATTAACAAGCACACGCGCAACTTGATACAAGTGGTTAGTTGATTTAGGCGAAACTGGTAAAACTTTTCTGCGAAGAATTAGTTCGTTAGTTTCAGCTTCGGCAGCTAGCTAGTTGATTGGTTTGGTTGGTGTCGTGTTTGAGAGATATTATTATTCAAGATTGGAGGGGAAAGCCAAAAAAAAAAAAATGGCATATTCGAATAATATTGAACCAAAACCAGCCTGATTGATGCGTATGAGTTTCCATGTATTTAATGAGTTTAATTTTATTATTCTCTTATATTGTCTTTCAATTAAATTTTGTCACATAAATAAAAATAATTATTTTTTCTTTAACTATTTAAAAAGTAATGCATATAAAATGAGCTTATTATTTAATTTGAGTTTTACCATCTTAATTTATTAAGTTTATAAAGTTTTGAACGAAAGCTAGGTTGACTCAAAGTTTAAGTCATACCAATTAACCTATTAAATAAATAAATTAGTTACCAAGCATAACTTATTCGTATAAATATGAAAGCAAAATAATAAGAGATAAACCTAATCAACGCTTGAAATTAAATATTCAAATTTAAAGTTAATCTAAAATGTTATCCTTCATCTATCAATATTTGCATACCTAGTTCAATTTGGTAAGAACATATTATTCAGGTCATGAACTTTCAATAAATAAATTGCAATAAAAAAAATTCAATAGATAAATAAATAAAAGAAAGGGATTAAAGCTTTTACCTCAATGTTTGCAAATACTAATAAAGATACATTTATATATATTTTACCTCAATGTTTGCCAATATTAATAGTGATACATTTATATATATCATGGGTCACAACTGAAGAACTTCATATAGGGTGAATTTAGATTCAAATATAAAAAAAGAAAGTTAAAAAACAGTTTATTTTAAATTTGTAATGCTTTAATTTTTAAAAAAAGTGAAAATAGAAGTGATTCATAATAAAGTATCTTATAAATACAAAATAAAATTATACTAAAAGAATTTAAATACAAAATATTTTTTTTAGTCATTTCAAACTGTTTCATGTTTAATATTAGATTAAACTATTATCTCCTTTGATGTACCATCCTTGTTTAAAGAGTGAAAGAAAAAGAGAAAAGGGACAGGATGATGGAATATTTCCTTTGTATCTAAGATTAATATGAATTCAAACTTTATAAAAAGGTATATCGATTTATAAGTATGGAATAATAAACTCCTAAATCATCATTAATATAAATATGATATAAATCAATCACAATATAATGACAATATTAATAAAAGTCTTTCGGTCTTTAAATATAGGACTGTTATAATAATTATTTCAGAATTTATATAAAAAGTAATACGCAATTATCTGACAATAATGGAAATTTTACACTAATAGTATGTTAAAATTAATGTCTTATCATTTATGTATAAACTAGTTATGCTAAATTATATTATTTTTCACTTTATTCAATTTTACATGATATTCCTTGTCGTTTTTACTTGTGAAAGTCATTCATTTCTTAGTCGAGAATTCATTTAGTGTTGTTTAAAGACAACCATGTTCAACTTCTATGTCGACGGAAATTTTCATCTGCTTCAAAAACAAAATTCTTTTAAATTTATTAATTTTATATTTTACACTATTAATACAATTATATCATAACAACATAATTAATATAAACTTCATTAATAATTGAAATTATTATTCATATCCTAAACTATGTAGCCTATTTCTTACATAGTTTCTTATATATTTCTCTCATAATCTCTAAATCCTACATGACTAATGATCTTAATTGCAGGTAAATGATTTTATACCCTAAATTAGAATAGCCTAATTAAAAAACTTTAAATAAAATTAGTTGATCTTCTACTAGCAAGGGAGGATTATCCCCCACATCAGTGAGAACAACATTAGTAACAATCATGAAACCTATAAAATCTAAATTGATGATTGTTTCTCACGTTTCGATTATAACGACACAAAAGTTGTTACCGACACACAAGGGACCAGTTCCCTTACGAAAGCCTCTTAAAAATATTTTTCATAAAACATTCACTTTAACTTCAATTAAAAACAAATAAAAAACTTCATTTTCTGAATAAACATAAACTCTTTTATAATAAATACCATTATACATGTAAAATACGTGACTAGTCCGAAGATCATGTATGTATACAATTAGAGCACTTTAGACACTGACTTGATTACAAATAAATAAAACTAACATGTCTTATAGATAGCTTCACCTGAAGGTGACTGCTAAATCACGAATTTTGACGTCGCTACAATTGACCATGATCTCCATGTACCGTTACTTTAACATCTTAACCTATAATTGGAGGGGGAAGTTGAGGGGTGAGAACTTTAGGGAGAGCCTTAGCGAATGACTGCTACAAGAAAACTGCTTATTACCGTCGGAGTTACCGTCAATTTTTTCCCCTGTTACTATCAGATTTTTTACTTTCCGTCAGACTTACTGCTGGCAAGCACACCAACGGTAATAGCCTCGATGGAAATCTACTATTGTCAGATTTATATAGCTGACGGTAATTAGCGTAAGTGACAACCGATGGTAATGGCGGTCGAGGAACTGAACCATTTACTGTCGACTATAACCGACAATAATGATATTAATATTTTATTCTATCTTTCGTTGGTTAATTCCAACGATAATTTGAATATACTTTTTATATAATTACCATCGACTACTTTCGACGGTATAGATAATAAATTTTTTTAAAAAATTATTCTGAATTTCATTCCATTCCCTTCCCAATTCCTGAACACACAAAACTTAAACTAATGCATACCACAACATCCAAACTAATGCACATCCATCATTTCATACATCTGAATTTCATTTCATACCAAAAAACAACTTCCATCCTGAACACACAAACTCAAACTAAGATATTACAGCAAAATTTTCTAAAAGCAAGTTATGAAAAACATACAACACCTTACGGCTAGAAAAAGAAGAAAAGATTAGAGTACTTACAGGAGAATGAAGGAAACAGAAATGGTGTGTAGTTTGAGGTTGCTGATGCAACAACAATGATAAAGCCTTTAAGAATCCAACGAACACTTGAAGAACGAAGTTTAGAATAGTGAACAATTTTCCCAAGGAAGAAGAAATGTTTTTTCAGCAATAGAAGGAAGAATGAAGATTTTTTCGAATGAAGGGGAAGAAGGAGAGGTGAGGAAAAGATAAGAAAAAGAAGAAATATTCAGATATGGTGTGTAATGGCAGAGTGAAATGCGTTTAAGTAAGTTTTCAAAACATTACCGTCGATAACTGGAGATAGTCCGACTATAACCGTTGTATCAAAACGTTTCATTTATTTAAAGGATTACCGCTAGCTTTAATTTGTGGCAAACATTCTGACGGTACAAAACAAGTGGCGCAGTAATCTTGGCAAATTTTCACTTTCGTTATTGTCGGATGTTTCCGACGGTAAAGCCGACGTTAATTACACTGACTATTGGAAAACGCGCACACGGAAAAATGTGCACGCGAAAAAAAAACATGTGTACAGGAAAATGTAGACATGGGAAAACGTGCAAAAAAGTTCGAGGCTGTTACCGTTGATTATTTCTGATAGTAATTGGCTCAATGTTACAACTGTTAGGGAAATGTGTCTCTTCAAATTCGAACCCTATTACCGTCGGATATGGCTGACGATAAGCCTCTTACCTAACGACGCACCACTTGGCACCAACTATTACCATCAGAATCATTGTCGGGTTCTTGTTTCTGATGGTAATCATAACCAAAATTAATCTGGTTCACTTTAAATGCATTCACCGTCATATTTTTTCATTTTTTCTGACGGTAATACTGTCAGATGGTTTTTCGACGGTAATATACCGATAGTAATATGCTATTTTCTAGTAGTTTGCACGACGACATGGGACATTTCAAAAATATGACATGCAGATGCAGTGCATAATATAATATCAAGCATGAAAATATTTATATAATAATACTTTATAATAAAACATAATCTTGTTCAAATCATAATCATTAAATAAGGAAAATATCTAGACAGAAGGATCCCGAGCATTATGGTCTAGCTTATGATGCACTACCCAAGTACCTAAGTTACGATAATTGGGATACACCACTCGAGTCCATAAACCCTAACTCGCACAAAAAAAAAAAAGAACAACCAAAAGTATAAAATAAAAAAAAATAAAAAAAATCAATTAGAGTGGTGATGGTGGTGGCTAGCTCAGTGGCAACAAATGGGCAACAACGACAACAAGGGGGCGTGACTATTGTGATGGCGGTGAGGGTTTGGCGGTGGGGATGTAGATAATGTGGTAGCATGGGGGTGTGGCAGTGGTGGTGGGCGCTATGGTAAGGCAGTAGTGGCAGGCACGATGGGGTGGGACTGTGGTAGGGCACTATGGGGAAGAGAGGAGAGTGAGAGGTAGAAGAGAGTGAGAGCGTTCGTGTGGGTATATATGCTAAGCTGACTAACGAAAAATATATTCCATTGGCATGCAAGTTAATTGAATGTAATATTTCAATGAGTTTAAAGAACGCGGCAATCTATCCTTGCAAATGAAATTCAAATATCGACGACATATTTCATTAGCAGCAACCTAAAAATATTATGTCGGTAAACTATTTGCACTAAACGAGGTGAGATTTTTCTAACGTTTTTAGTGTTGATTTACGAATTCTCCGATAAGTTTAGGAGACATAATCTCCCGAAGGAATTACTAACATTTTTGGGCTCAAAATTTTTCAGTAGCTACCAACAAATTCAGTTGATAATTCTAACGTTATTTAGTATTTTTTTAGTAATGCGAGTTCAATGGGTTGGCTTGATCCACTTTCACTCCTAAAAGTGTTAGTGTCAATTAATCTACGTGCTCATTGGCTGTGAGAGTTATTAAGGACTCCGCGTTTTAACCATTTGCGATAGAATTTTAGGTAGCGTTTGACACATTACCTCCTAAGATTACAAATAATCTAGATTACCTTTTAGAAAGATTATCAACTTTTAAATTGTCACTAATGTTACATTGTGGTATTTAGTGTGTATAAAAAATATAACCAGAAATTTACATTATTTGTTTGTCATATAAAAAAGATTACCCAATAATGTTCTCATTTTATTACAATACGCTCTAAATAATAATAAAATTAGAATGGATAACAATAAACATGTACTATATAATAATAAAAGTAATAAAAATTAAATATAATAATAATAATCCAAATAAAAACTAAAAAATAAATAAATAGCCATGATATTAATTATGAAATAATAAAATAATAAAAATTGGTTGGTGTATTGCGATTGTGATGATGGTAAAGGCACCAACAATGGTGATAGTGACAGTGATGGTGGCAATGCATTGGTGGTGGGTGTTTTGTGGTGGCGGTAATTGTGGTGGTAGTGACGGTAACAGTAGTGGGTGGCAATGGCATTGGTGGTGGTGGCAATGATGGTGGTGAGTGATAAGTTGTAGAGGTGGTGGCAACAATGGGTGGTGGCGGCGGTGAGTGTTAGTGGTTGTGAGTGGTGGCAGTAGTAGTAATGATGGTGGTGATGGGTGGTAGCAGTAGTAGTAATGATGACGGCGGTAGTAATTAGTGGTGGATGGCAATTTGTTGTGACAGTAGTGGTGATGACAGTAGTGGTGGAGGCGACAATGATAACAAAGAATCATAGAAGGAGAGGAGTATTTTGATCTAAACAAAAAGTATAGAATTAATGGAGATGTGATAATCTACATTACAAACTTTGTAATATCATCACCTAAGTAATTCAAGTTATTAGTAATCCTGTGTAACCAAACAGATCAACCTAAATTACTAGGTAATTTAAAATTTAGATTATCTTATACTAAATGCCTTTTTAGAGTGTTAAGAAGGAAAAAAAAAGGGTAAAAATAAATAAAACAACGTGAATATGAAATCATTACCTTAATTGTAATCTGTGAATATGTAAAACAATTTAAAGTCATATATTTTGATTTCAATTTTTTATCACATGAAATTATTGTCGTTTGTTATAAGAGCTCCTATATTAGCGAATAGCGATATTTTTGTTGAAAGAGGGCAAAATTGGTTTCAGGAGCGTAACCTAGTAGAACAGAAGCGGTAAACTAACTTGTTTGGTAGCTGCAAACAATTGAGCCTTTTAGGGTGACGGACGAACGGACTCAAAAGCAGAAGCAGCAGCAGCAAGCAATAAAAGGGGCTTCTTCGCAGGACACAGAGCTGCTGCTGCTCTCTATCTCTAGTCTCTGCAAAAACATGATTTGATTATTCGATAATTGAACAGCCGTCTCCTATCACCACCACTGCCATGATTCTCTGGAACCCCATACTCCTCATAACCCTCGCCGTTTCCCTCTCACTCCTGATTCGCGCGCTGCTGTTCCGAACCGGACTGATACACACCGCGAAGAGGCTATGGAGAATCGTGGAAGACTGGTTCCACGTGTACCAGTTCCTCAAGGTCCCGCAACTCAACGACAACACCGCGCAGGAGAATCACCTCTACAGAAAAGTCTCCCTCTACTTGCATTCCCTCTCTTCAATTGAAGACTCTGACTTCACAAACCTTGTCACAGGGAAGAAGCAAAACGACATCGTTTTATGCCTCGGACCCAATCAAACCGTCGAGGACAGTTTTCTCGGGGCCACTGTGTTCTGGCTCAATCAGTCCAACGCCAATGATGAAAATCCCCAATCCAACGGCCCCAGAGCCTTCGTTCTCAAGGTCAGGAAGGCGGACAAGCGCCGAATCCTCCGCCCTTACCTCCAGCACATCCACTCCGTCGCCGACGAAATCGAGCAGCAAGGGAAGCGCGACTTGCGGCTCTTCATGAACGCCGCCGGAGACGGAGGACGCTGGAGATCCGTTCCGTTCACGCACCCTTCCACCTTCGAAACCATCGCCATGGAGACCGATCTCAAGAACAGAGTCAAATCCGACCTCGAATCGTTCCTCAGAGCCAAGCAGTACTACCACCGGCTCGGCCGCGTTTGGAAGCGGAGCTTCCTCCTGTACGGTCCCTCCGGCACCGGGAAATCGAGCTTCGTCGCCGCCATGGCCAATTTCCTCTGCTACGACGTCTACCACATCGACCTCTCCAAGGTCCCCAGCGATTCGGATCTGAAACTAGTACTCCTCCAAACGACGCCGAAATCAATCGTGGTCGTCGAGGACCTTGACCGGTTCCTTGCGGAGAAATCGACGGCAGTGAGCTCGTCCGGGATGCTGAACTTCATGGACGGCGTCGTGAGCTCGACCTGCGGCGAGGAGAGGGTCATGGTGTTCACCATGAACAGCAAGGAACACGTGGATCCGAATCTGCTTCGGCCGGGTCGTGTTGACGTCCACATCCACTTTCCGCTGTGCGATTTCTCGTCATTCAAGACGCTGGCTAGTAGCTACCTTGGCGTGAAGGAGCACAAGCTCTTCTCTCAAGTGCAGGAGATTTTCCAGAACGGGGCGAGTCTCAGCCCCGCCGAAATCGGCGAGTTGATGATCGCGAATCGGAACTCGCCGAGCCGGGCCATCAAGACGGTCATTACCGCCTTGCAAACGGACGGTGATGGGAGGGGGTGCGGGCCAATCCTACGGCAGATGGGAGATGATGACGTGGACGAACCTGACGCCGTGATGTGCGGTGAGGGTCTCCATGCTGTTAAGGATTTGCGCAAACTGTACGGTTTTTTCAGATTGAAGAATTCCGGGAGATCTCGGTCGTCCAATAGCTCATTGGCTAGTCCGTTGCGATGATCCACAGCTGCATTGGGGGACACGTGGCAGCTATCTGTGGCTTAGCTGTAGCAGGTACGGTGTTCTCGATTGCACTTGATTCGGGAGTTATACTCTTTCCAAAAATTGATCGATTTGGTTGGGAAGCAACTTTTTTTTTGTTGTTGATATAGCCAAGTTAGCTATACATTTATTGCTTGGATGCAAAGATTGATTAAAAGTGTTTATATTTGGTCTTTTAATAGCGATTTGGATTAGTAATTTGTAATGTCTTTTGATGGGACTGTAAATCATTAGAAATTAGAAATAGATTGATTGATAATTGCATATAGGCAAAAGCAAAATACACTGTACAGTTGTTTCTTTTGTTTTTCTGGTACAGGTGAACAGTTGTTTCTGGTCATGTTGGGAAACAAAAAACTTTCATGCATAGTTGAAAATCTTTTATTCTGTTATTCCTTATTTTCTTTTTACATTATTTAGTTGAAGAGATGTGAAGTTTTTTCATATGTTTTTCCTTTTGAAAAAAGTGATTCTCGTGTTTATCTTTAAATGTCTTATTTCGGTTAGGTCAATCTCCTATTTCATTTACAGATCTGATTATGATGATCAGGTCGTGAAGAAATTGATAACCTATGGAGTATTCATGATAATATCCCGCAAAATTTGCTTTGCGAGCTTTCTCAACACAATGGATAGCGATATTTCATAATGTAGTCATAAGATATATTTAAATAAGTTTTTATAAAAAAAATAGAAAAAAGAAATTAGCAGAAGTCATCCGTATGCATCTCTTTTCTTTGGTAGACATTTGTATGCATCTCTACATCAAGATATTTAACATGAAGTAATGGGGTACTGAGGTTTCACAATCAAGTAAACAGAACCCCTGCCCCTTAGATACTTAAGACAGATTTATTTGGGGTAATTACGCCACACAAAAAATAATAACTTTTTGTAAATTTAACATTTCATTTTGATTTAATTTAATTGTGGTATATATTTTCTTAATAAATCAATACATCCAGCTAAAAGCATTTTATAACAAGTATTGCAGTGCCATTGTATATCGAATGGCGTATATTTTGGTGACTTGGTTAATTTGCTGTCACGAAGTGCAATCGAACTCCAATTAATTTTAGTTTAGTTTTCTCCCCCAACTTGGCGGTGCTGATAAGTACTTATTTGTCTAAGTCCAGATCTGTGGTCTATAGGAGCAGAAATAGCCAACTAAGCAGTCAGCAATATTTAGCACGTTGGAATATCATTCGAAAGACTAATTTTACGTAACTAAATAAGTTTACATAACTAAACCTCATTAATCGTTCTTTCAGAAGCCTACCAGCTACCTATACTAATTCATGGTATGCGGCGAGATTTTAAAGAGTTGCATAAAATATGGTTCCTTGTTCCATATTCCCTTTTCATATTTTAAGCATTGGTCCACTGTCAAGCATCTTCGGTGATGACAGAAATAAGACTTAATTACTGGCGAAACATGGCATTTGATACAAAATGTTTACTTATTTGATTTGGTTGCGACTTCTTTATTCTCCCACCAAACTTAATGATTGTGGTTTGGCTGGGGAATAGAATAGAATTGCTTCTCTTTTTCTTTTATTATTTTTTCAAGTTTTTATAAGAGTATGTTCTAAAAATTATAACTAATTAAACATTTTAGTTAAGTCAAATAATTATTTCATCAGTTTCAAAAGATTTTTATTTACTAAATGAGGTTAAGTGTAGCGGTAACAAGACTAATCTAATACAGTGTAGCAACTCAATTAAATAATTAAGTGCAACCAATAGAAGGATATCCATAAGAATCAAAGAAAGAAGAATATTAAACAACGAAGTATGATGTAGTGATAGCTTATCTCATCCCTTAGTCATGTTAGTATGAGTTTGATCCTTATCCATAAGAATGAAAAAAAATTTAGCGACTAGACGTTTATCATTTTGTGTAGCTCAATTATTGCAAGAGGATTAATCATTGTTGTTGGCACCTGGCGGTGATCGCCTTAGATACACTCAAATGAAAGAAGAATATTTTCATTTTAAATTTTATATATAATTTAAGGGAATTAATAAATTGTTTTAACAATAAAAAGGCAAATTAATTTGCAAAACTATATTTATATAAAAATATAATTTTATGGAAATTACTCTAGTACCCCATCAAATTCAAGGGTATTGGTACTCTATGATTAATAATCAGCCACATGTCACATTAAATCTAAATACTTATTATTTTAAACATAAAAGTAAACCATGACTGTTGAAATTTAAAGAGGTATCGATACACTTATAAAAACATGGATGTCGAAGGAATAACATCATTTTATTTATATTTTTCACTTGTTTGCAACGCATGATTGTATAATAATACAAGTCTTTTATACTAACAACATAAAAATTAAAATCAAATTTCAAAAAATTAATTAAATCTTCTTAATATTCAAAACGGTAAAAAAAATGTGAAATTTAATGAATTTTTTTACTACTTTTAAAATTAAATTTATTAAATTTTATTATCATTTTATAATTTAATATGATATACTAATGTAATATATTAATATATTTTTTAATATAATTTTGTGAAGAAATTTATGTTAATTAAGATTAAATGATATTTAAATCACTAAATTTATCTCTTATAAGTCGACTCTATTTGATAATTTAATGAGTAAAAGATATTTGTCAAAATTTTATAAAACATTAAATAATAACAAAAGTCGATTAGTTCATTTTCAGAGATTGCCAAAAACAAACTATTTCAGTGAGAATAATAAAAACCCTAGAGGGTACCAGATTATCCATACTCTATAGTCTATATATATACACCTATGCTGCATGTTTGGATTTGAATTGCAATGCCATGCACACGCACTGACACAAATAATTAAAAAAATATACATGTGAAGAATCTTTTAAGTACAAGATAAACTAGCTAGGTTTGTCTATTACATTGGGGAGCACAAAGTGACGAGCAATTTAATACACAAATGACCAATCGTGTTAGGTGCAATTATGATTGGAATAGCACCATTATGAGCAATGGGGAGGGCGTTTGTTAAATATCTAAACAAACAAAAAAAAGTTAGGGCACATGTTTATCTTTATCTTTCTTTGTTTTTTAAGGTAGAATCTGGCTAGGATGTGTTTTTATTGTGAAAGCGTGAAGAGGCGCGGAAACAATATGATATTTTATGGAACAAAATTCATAATCATTGTGATTTGTGGCCTTGATTGATTTCTTAGGTGTCGCCATTGCTTATACAGTTAACAGTTATATCTAACACAAATATTAATTATCTGGCTTTTCGGGTTGATTTTGAAGGATCAAAGATGAGTATTGTATATGCGGTGGTTAGTTGTCCACCAAACTCCTTACCTTGTCATCAAATAAAACAGAGCCAGAAAAGTGGCGGTAAGCTAACTCAGAGTCATAGTCACAACACAGATCCGTGATGTCGACGTCTACATATTTGTTTTTTTGTCTTGTCAAACTGTTTCCACACAAGTAATTGTAATAATAATAATTGAAAGAAGAAAGAAAAAACGTAACTCGATGATGAAGGACACGCACGAAATCTCTGGTCTAATTGAACGGCTCGGAATCGTAACCGATTAATAGTCGGTGCTTCCAAACATCCAATATTAAATTATTGGGGGTCAATTTTACGATATTTCTTGGCAACCTAGGTGAATTATTACTCTAAATGTCTAAATTTTATATAAACCATAGTTTTTTCACTTGATAAACATATAAACCATGCACAAGATCTGAAGTTACAGAGACTTTTGTTCAGCCATTCTGTTCTAGACCATGGGCCTGACAAATGAAACTGTCATTTGCAGACATGGCCCAAAGATGAAAAACCTTTTTGAATATTGATGGTAATAAATGTGTAAAAGTCTAGTTACACTTTTCTTGTACGATGTGTAGTTCACACTCAATCTTAAAAAAAAATTGAGGGAGAAATATTATTTCAACATAAAAATTGGATATTTTGTAGACATTGTATACATTCTATCCGATAATCTATAAATAAAGGGGATTTTTCTTTTATGGTGTCCAATTTCTTTTTCTTTTTTATTCTTATGTATTATCTAAACGTTATTGGTAGTTATTTAATCCACCCCATAATTAATTTTTCTCTTCTTTTTTGTTTGTAACTACTTTAGAAAAAAAAATCTTTAAAAAAAAAAACTTACATTTCATTAAAATCCAAACACCTATGCTTCCATATTAATTTCTTTTTAATTCTACTATCTATTATTTTTCTTGCTTTCACGTCATTCAATGCTCACTAGTAATAATAATACAATAAAAAGGATATGAGAAAATAACTTCTCCTTAGTGTCCACATTTATTTTTCATTTTTATCCTTATAATTACTACCTCAATAACTACCCATTATTTATCACTTTTATCTTTAAGTTATCACTTAAAATAATATTCACCCGAAAAATCATTTGCTTGATCGACACCTTGTACCTGATAAGCCCTGCTAGTCCACACTAATAAAGAGGATATTCACGTATAATTGTGATTTTGTGTCCATTTTTTCCCTCTTTTATCTTTATATACTTGATAGTCTAAATAATTTTTTTTATAACAGTTTTCAATTTCTATTTGGGACACACTAAGTCCGTGCAACCAATACTAATTTTCTTTTTTTTATACAACCCTTACTAGTTATTATTATTAGTATATTAGTATTGAGTATGTTTATCTCTTTAAACAAGTCAACGAAATGTCTAATTTCGAGGTATAAATCATATTTCTCTAGTTGGAGTGAGTAAGAAAAACCTTTAAAAGCAAAAAAATAAAAAACAAGACGAAATCTACTACCGTAATAAGCCAAAATAAAAATGAAACATGACAGGCACACTTCCGTTCTGAACAAGTAAAGCAAGGACTAGACAAGGTCAATTATCCTCACCCACCACATTAATACCCAGAAATAGCTAGACACATATTTTACACTCTTGCCCTTCTCTTCCGGTTCTAAACAGAGTAACAATTGTAAAGATTGAGAAATTAATCAAACGGTGATAATAACATGAATCGATGGAGTAAGGTAGATCTTAAGAAGAAGAGGAATGGATCAACAAGAGCAAGAAGACATGTTGTTGAGCTGAGTAATCTCCAATTGATGACATGAGATGGCATCTATCTCGGATCCTCTAAGACTAGCGTTGCTGGCCTTGCCACAGTACTCCAAGGACTTGTTGGAGACAACCCTGTTGATCTCTTCCAGCAAACTGAAGAACGCCGAGTCCACATTCTCGCCGCTGAGGGCCGATGTCTCGGAGAAGAAGAGCCCCTGATCCTCCGCGAACTCCACCGCGTCCTCCGCCGGGACCACCCTCCGGTCCGCCAGGTCGCCCTTGTTCCCGATCAGCATGATCGCGACGGAGCGGCCGGCGTGTGCTCTGAGCTCCTCAATCCACCTGGCGACGTGGTCAAAGGACTCCCTCTTGGTTATGTCGTACACCGCCACCGCCCCTAAGGCTCCTCTGTAGTACGCACTTGTGACTGCCCTGTACCTATAAATAAATAAATAAATTATAATAATGGTATTGGTATGACCACTGAGTAGTGAATTGCTGTTACCTCTCTTGGCCAGCAGTGTCCCAGATCTGGGCTTTGATGACTTTGCCGTTAATAGTGAGGGTCCTAGTCTGGAACTCCACCCCAATGGTGGACTTTGAGTCAAACCTGAACTCGTTCTTGGCAAACCTCGACAGAATCTGGGTCTTCCCGACGGCTGAGTCCCCTATCACCACCACCTTAAACACGTAATCTATTCTCATCTCGTTCGCATTCATCTCCCACCGCGCCTTCTGATCAACCCCGCTCATTTCCTCGTTCATTTTCTTTGTTCTAACTGGTAAGTAAGAGAAAGCAGTGGCCCCCCGTCCTTCCTTGTCTTGATTTAATGCATGCTTTACCAAATGATGTGTACCAGGACCACACCCAAATATGATTGTTATATATGGTGAAACTGTTGGGGGAATACCGCGCTTTTATTTTACTCCAAATTAAAGGGAAGTATTGTTTTTCTGAGCAAGTTTTCAGATTCGGTGCTGAAATTGTGTGGGGGGGCACACAGCATGAAAACTCAAAAAATATTTCAGAAAACAAAGCACCGGTTTTTTGTCTCACTCAGTTTCTGTCTTTTCTGTTACCTTCTGACCGGGTTTATCAGTAGAATTTTTTTCACATTAAAAAAATTATAGCATCACCCTATAAAATGATGTTTAAAAAAAGAAAAAGAAAACCCTCAAACGACCTCTTATAATGACAAATAGCCGTCTCACAAAAATAAACACTATCTCAGTCCCTCACAATTTTATTAAGACTAGTTTGTTTAAGTGATTTGACACTTGTTTTCTTCAAGTAAGGTGAGTTTGAGTCTTGTGGAAGTTAGCATTGAGAGAACCTCTATAGTGAGCTAACTTGACTCGAACTAGATTAAGTAAAGTCCAATGGATTTCAAATACTAGCAATTTTGAGCTGGACAAGTTATTGAGTATTGTCCACATGAACAAGTTAAACAAATCCACATGCAACCACCATGTAGACAACAAATCTTTAATATAAAGGGAATTATTAACCTTTACACCTTCATGTGAAATGCGTGCTCCACATTTTTATTAGTGTTCAAATCCAATATAATTAAAACTACTAAACCAATAAAAAAAATCGATTAAAACCGCAAAATTTTGGATCAACTTGGATCTTTAAAAAAAACTATTTGGATTGAATTGTATTTATTCTTCAAAATCGATTCAATCTACTCTAAACCGAAAATATCATATAATATGATTTTATGTTGTCAAGTTTATTGGCATGACATTTAGACAATAAGCACAAAAATGTTGAATTTTTTTTTGCCTTTTATATTTTATAGTTGTATTTATTTAAACTTTAAAAATTATCGTCACATAATATTGTCCTGCTATTTTCTTTTTGACGATAAACAAAATTTTATTTATAGGGAAGCTTAACGGTACTCAAAAATTGAAAAAAATACATAAAATCTAATATAAATATGATGCAAAAATACTCCGCATTCTGAACTAACTCGTTTGTAGCTCTTCTCCATGCTCGAAGACTATCGATGTTTAAGCATCTTTCACATTAGAGACCAACACGTAAAACACTATAGTTTGAATAATGTATTACATCTCTTCTAGTCATAAATCTAATCATATTTGTCATTTGTAAGACCTTACAAAAGAAATAACCACAAAATGAATCAACACAACCACAAAGGGTAAAATAAAAACACTAGATAAGTTGTTCCAAAAAAAAATGACAAATTTGGATATCTATGTTCAAAATATAATAGATTTGAGCCTTGTATTCAATAAAAGTTTAAGAAATGAAAGAGAAAAAAACGATAAAACGGCCACCAAAGAACAATGATGGAACCCCCTTCTCTAACACTCCCAAACGAAGAAAAAAAGAAAAGAAGAGAAAGAAAAGAGAAAAATAAGGATTAGAGTTTGTTATATTATTTAGAATAACTCTAAGTTTATACTTTTACTTATGATAATTCTTTTTTGTGATGATAATTTTAATTCATCATATAATTTTTATATTTTATTGTTATTCTTATTTAAATATCATTTTATGCTTATAAAATGAGTTTATATATATACACACACACTCATTTTATTAACTTAAGTACTTATAGTTAAATCTTTATTTTATTAAAAATTAATTAAACCAATCCAATCCGAATCGCAATAAATTATATTATTTGGATTAGATGAATTTTTTCCTCAAAACTAATTTAAATCACACGAACACCGCTAATTTTTATTTTTATTGTGACGTAAAACACCTTCCCTCTTTTAATAATTAATTTAGAATTGTGGATAAATTTATAATTTACCTTTTATCTACATTAAATACTCGTTTGACTCTTTTCTGACGTAACTAATATTCTATTCTCTAGTATTTATTCATCTCTTCTTAATTGATTATTATAGTAGTGATTATATTAAATAAATGTATCTAATATTAAATTTGATAGAATATTTTTAAACAATTAGTTCTTCACTTAAAAAAGTAATGTCTTCTCATATAATGATTTTAAAATCAAAAAATTAAATTAATAAAAGATATAAATAATAATAAATATGGAAAATTAACAAATTACATTAAAACATAAAAATTAATTGATGAAAAGCAATCTATGTATATCATTTCTCATTCTTCATTAGTAATCGGTAAGAAGAGTGCCTTTGTTATTTTTTTTAATCAACAGGTGGTTTCTAGATAGCCCCACGACCGCTATGAGAGCTTGGTGGCTAAAACTGATCCACTCATTGGAAAAACTATTTAGCTGCTGCTTCTACCACCGCGCGCTCTCTCTCTCTCTCTCTCTCTATCTCTCTCGTCGTTTCCAATTTCCATGGATACATTGTGTAGCACTGTTTCAACCCTCACAGTCCCAACCAATCGTGAATTCTATCAGTTCAAGAGAACTCCCCCCTATGCAACCCCCAACCGTCCTCCTCCTCCACACACCCCTTCCATTATTCCCAAATCGGCAAACCCTAATTTCTCCCACACGTCTTCTTCTTGCACTTCTCTGCCGCTAATCTCTTCCTCCAAGACTAATTCACCTCTCCAACAACAATCTTCTCCAATTCTCCACTCAAAGCCCGCTACTGGGTACGCTGCAGCTATGGTTGACGTGGCTCAGAGCACCAATTCGCTTCACTCTGTTCACAGGGACGTTCAGAGGCTCTTGAGATTGTTATTCCTCCTCCATCCAGCAGATGCGGAGGTGAAAGGAGAACGAGCTGTGAGGCACGTGGCGGAGAAGCAGGGAAGGTTTCATAGGCACGTGGTGGCCTTGTTGAAGGTGCTGCTGAAGAAGAAAAAGCTGGGGATTGTGCAGCAAGTGTTGCAGGAGTTCGAGAGGATCTATCACCAGCTTTGTGGGGAGATGATGATGATGAACTCTTTGGGATAGCATAGGTTATGTAATTGCAATGGAAGAGCTCTCTACTTTTTGTTTCATTTGAATGTAATAAATGGATTTGATCTCTTTGTTTAAAAATGGTGAGCTATGAATGGAAATGTGCAACGAAACTGATCCATGGACAAAAGAAAAACAGATAGATATTCCGTTGCCGGGACTTGAACCCGGGTCTTTCGGGTGAGAGCCGAACATCCTAACCAACTAGACTACAACGGATTGTTGGTACTTAAAAGTGAAAACAATTCTTCCAAATCATGATTTTCATTTTACAAATTGATAAATTAATTATATTTAGTGTTGTGAGTAAATAAGAAAATAATTATTTTTAACTTATATATTACCATTAGATAAAAATATTTATATTTTTTTAAAAAAATTTTATAATGTTTATATGTAATAATAATTTATTTATAACTTATTAGACTTAAATATGTTTTTGGTTTCTATAAATATATGTTATTTTGGTTTTATTCCCTCTAAAAATTTTCCTTTGGTTTTGTTTTTTTTTTTCTACTCCCTATTATTTTAAATTTTAGTCCCTACCAGTCACAATAAAAAAATTGGTAATAAAGTTGTTTATGCTAATTACTTTAAATATTTCATCCTAAGCGTAAATTATAAATTAATTTTTTTAATGTGGTACTAATTTAAAAAGTTTGTAATAGAAATAAATTACGCTCCATGCATATATGGGTGTGGAAATAGGCTAGATTACACTAGGTTGTGATCTACACAAATATGACCTGTGTGACATGTGACTTAAAGATTGGCCTATTACTCGACATATGCTGCTTTTTTTCAAGTCCCTGAAATAGCTTAAACACCTACTTAAAAAGTCTACTTGAAACAAAACTTTTAAATAGGAAAAAAAATACTCTTAAATAGGTCAAACTCTATTTTAAAATGGTCACCTATTGCTAAGCCTTTAATACACCAAAAACATAAAAGCCTGCTCCTGAGTAGGGATGTACAATAAGTTGGGTAACCTGCTCACCTCGTTGACTTGACTCGAAGTTATTTTGGGTTGATTGAGTTAAACCATCAGGTCGTCGAGTTGAAACCAATGAACCCAAAGTGCTTGTGGGGTCAATTGTTGGTTTGGATTACTCCAAAACCGACATAAGATATATATATATATTTATATTTATTAATTTTTAAAAAGTTAGCTAACCCTATTGTGATGGTTTGATAATCTTGTGATGATTGTGTTGTGATGTGGTGGTTTATGTTATGGTAGGTTAATGTTATGGTGACTTATGTTTTTTGATTGTTGAATTGATACATATTTTTTATAAAGAAAAATACAATTTTTATAAGGCTCATACACCCCAAAAAAATGTCTAAAAACTCTCAAAATAATGGACAAAAATTTTGAAAAAAAATCCCGGTTACTCATCAACTCGTTCGACAATCCAATGAACCGATTTAAGATGAGTCACCCCATTCAAAATTATACAACTTGACTCATTCAACTTCTTGTTGAGTTTTTTGGATGAGTAAGTTTATCTAAAAAATATGACTAAATCGGTTGACATACACCTTTACTCTTAAGTAGGTCAAATTTTATTTCTAAAATGACAAAAACTATATATATATTTTGTTGTATTTAAAAAATTTTATTAGTTGCAATGAGGTTTGAACATTAAACCTCATTCATTCTACTCCAACCCCAACCCTCACCCCTAGACTAATCATAGTAGCTTAAATGGCAAAAACTAATTTTAAAACAGCCAAAGTCTATTTTTAAATAGGTCAACACCTATTTCTAAATAGATCAAAGCCTATTTTTCACAAATAATAAAAATATTAATCATATAATCTAATAATCTATCTCTATACATACATAAATAAATAAAGGATATATTTTTGTAACTAATTTTTTGGTGTCTAATTTTTTATTCCAAAATTATCCTTAGATTCCTTATTTTATCCCTTATGCATTATAAGTAGTTACTTCTGTCAATAACTTCTCACATAAAATAAAATTATCCATCTTCTACAAAAAATAAAAAAAATGTGGCTTGACAAGCACTTTCATGCCTATCAACCTGCTAATAACAATCTAGTTAAAAATAATAATAAAATAAAATGATAAATATAAATATGTCAACTGATTGAGATTAGTGAGCATTTTTCTTTTCCTATAACTTGATATTTTTAATTAAAAAAATTGGTCTAACTTATATGATAAATGAGATAGATCAAATTAGGTCTTAAATGGTTCACGCCAAAGGCTTTAGACGTGATTGCACTTGGTTTTGCTTGCTGTTAAATATATTCAAATTGTAATAATCGGTCTAATAAGGTGGAAACATTTCACACTTGCAATATTCTTTTTTTAGGTTGCCTGCCCAGTATCCAAGGCTTTGCCTTGACTAATCCGGGTTGACCCGGGTCGTGCACCTGGCTATGACGGGTGAGTCTCCCAGTAGGGATAACTGCGTTCACAAGGTCTCGAACTCGGTACCTTGCTTAAGCGATACCAAGCCGCTTACCACTTGGACCAACCCCCGTTGGTTTTTCACACTTGCAATATGGCAATGCCACAACCAACCCACCGAATGAAAAAAAACATAGAATATTACTATTAATAAAGGGGATATCTCCCAAATAATCACTTTTCGTACACAATTTTAAAATTTTCATAAGTACTCCTTAAAATTTAGTTTTCATGCAGCAAGTTTTTTTGATAGCTTCCTTTTCAGTTTTTTTTTTTTATGTAGCCGATATTTTTTCTTTTAAAAACTGTATTTTTTTAAATTAATTATTAAAATTATTAATAATTTTACTTCTTTTTTTTTTTACATTTCTATCAATGTTCAGGACTTGATAGACATGACATGATTGTTAATGCTACTAATTTATATATAAAAATGATAGAGTTAAATTTGGACAAAAATGTTCCAAATTTTAGAAAAAAAATAAGAAAAAAGAGAAATAAATGAGGAAATTTATAAATTTTCTCATTTATTGAATGTAGAGAAAAATTATAAATGTAGGGCTAATCATAATATTTTCTCCTCAACAAAATAGAAGAAAAGGGAGATTATTTTCATTTAAAATTATCAAATTATACTATCATTCATTCATCTTAATTATAAAGTGCGAACGATCAACAAATTATTCGATGTAGCTACATTATTTTTTCCTTTTGACTTTTCTTTTCAACTAAGAGAAAGAAAATATTTTTCATTTCCAAACTCTTTAGTTTCTTTTCATCCAAAATATTTGAAAAGAACATGGACTTTATTATTTCATCCATTTTTTTCCCTTCAATATATTTTTCTGTCTTCACTTTTGGTCCAAACAAAAGGATAGAAAACAACCTTAAAATATAATTTCATAAGATACAAGATACAATTAATTATATTAATTTGTATTAAAATAAAACAAAGAGATAGAGAGCAACCTTGAAATTCAACCTCTCTAAGACTGATTTGATTCTCTCGTGAGGGTTTCTATTTTGATGATCTCATACATAGTATAATGTTTAGATTTACTTTATAAAAAAGATGTGTACACGTCCCAACACTATAAATTGATCCCCTAATATAAAACATGCTTATATACAGATAATTTTTAAGTAAATAATAAAAATATATCTTATGGTTAGTTCAAATGGTATAATATATTTGTTTTCTTATTACCTTTAAATCTAATGTATTAAATCTAATGTATATTTTTCAATAGCTAAATATCGCTATTCATTAAGCTTTGTCATGAACACGTGTTTCTTTCTTGTGAAAAAACAAAAAATATTTTTACCCTAAAATTAATTTTAAATTTTTTAATAGACATCAAACATCATTCACTTATCCATTGTATTGTACCTAATTAACTATATAGTTTTTGAAGTTTGTTACACGCACTTAATTATTATTATTTTTGTTTAAGTTATGTACTGATGTGCATTTAGTTACCGAAACGACTGTTTTATGGATGCATGATTCCTGCAACGAAAGGTATCAACATCTTTTACTTCTAGAATTTATATTTTACAGATTCTTAGAATTGAAAGTAATAAATTATGGAAAAGCAAATATAATGAAATATTACTTCCAACATCCTTTTATTGAAGTGAGAGATTTTTCCACTGTACTCTTTATTTTTCATATTACCTTTGTAGGGTATCTTTTATGTCGTTGGCAACCAGTTACTCTTTTAATTGTTAGTTGTTTTGACAATTGTAAAAAAAACCAATTGGATTTAATTGCAATATATTTATAGTATAAAAGATTTTTATACAATCACCTAACCATATATTAACATATTAATAAATATAGTTGATTATCTCAATTATTATTTAAAAAATCATTTAAATAAAATAAATTGTTTAAAGATTGTGTAAAGAGTTTTATATCCAATATATTAAAATTAAACTCAATAATTTAGTGAGACATAAAATTAATATGAAAAATAATGAACAAATTATATTGCTGCAATCCATCTGTTTCTCCACTTTCTGCTATATTGATCTGCTGGGAAAATGTGACCCACACGTAGGCAAGCGTTAAATAGATCATCGTTAGCAGAGGTGCCAGAAAATCTTACAGCAGTAAAAACAAAATTGTTAATTGTACTCATTGTATTATCTACCTTATTAATTCACATATTATTTATAATTTGATAAGGTTTCATCAAAGAGCGGAGGCTATTAAAATCTTGTAAATAGAGAGTGAGTCTTTTTTCAAAAAAAAAATTAAAATGATAAAAGAACATAATTTTAATGATTTGTGGATAATTGTACTAGAAGAGGGGATCAAAGTCTTAATCTTTTATTGATTAGAGATGGTTGTTAAGAAGTAGCAGTGTAATGCATAATAAGCTATTGTTAAACTTCAGAGTTTAAGTAAACTCGTGAAAGCTTAATAAACTTGAATCGTAAACTCATAAGAATTTACATATGTAAAAAATATATGTTATAAGTAATATAATTAGGAATTAAACATGATTAAATTTTGTATTCATAATTGACATTGAATAATGTTAACTTTAAAATAAATAAATAAAAAAATATCATAAAATATACCTTAATGCATGACATTTAGTTATGTCATACTTTATTCTGTACATGTATTACTTTATAGTTTCATAAAACATAGCGATAAATATATAAAATTAGCTTAGTAAACTCAATAGATATTGTCTAACACACACAAAGTCAACTAAGTATCTAAAAAAGTTACCAAATTTATATATTTTGAGGTAAACTCGTAGATAGATTTTAACTCGTAAACTTGTTAGTAAAATTAAGAATTTGCTTAAACTCGTACGAGTTTAACAAAAGTTTTTTACATGAATGTTAACTCATTTTGTGTTATAAAATTCAAAAATGGTTAAAGTGTACGGTTAATTAACATGTAAAGTAAAACTGTAACAGTCGGCAGCTGGGAGAGGGAGGGTCAAAGGCAAAGACTTGGCTGGAAAAATCGTCTTAGACTTGGACATGGAAGAAGTCTTCCTCGCCAATTACAACCCAGAAAGGAGAATAGAAAAATCACACACACGCATAGACGAAGACATACATAAGTAGTAAGCCATTCAACCCACAATTCTAACAATAACCACCTCTCTCTTCTTTCATTTCTCTTCTTCAAACTGAATTGCTGACTCCCCCCACTTGCTCCTTCTGCCCCTCCTTTTTCCCGGAAAGCAGGTTCTCAATTTCCATGTTTCCACTGTTTCACCCTTCTTCAGGTATTTGTTGACTCCGACTCTACCTCTTTAATTGTTGCTTGCTAGCATGACTTGAAACAAAGAAGAAGCTTTTTTTTATTTGTCATGTACCCTTTGATTAACTTGAGCTTTTTCGTTGCAATTCACAGTTTACCTGTCGGAATAGTTAGGTAGTGATCTGACCACATGCTATTTTTGTGAATGATGTTGTCGCCTTGTCAAAAGGGGAAGGGGAAGTAGGTTGAAGAGATCTGGAGGGTGGGTAACTTTTTTTCCTTTTTTTTTTTTTTCCCCTTTTCTGGAATGAGCCTTTGTTTGGTGCTGAGAAAATGTTAATGGAGAACAATGATAACTGAAAAATGCGCTGCATTATTTGGAATTCGAGAGGGCCGGTGATTATTTAGTCAAGTCAACTTCTATTATCCTCTGCGTTTTTCTGGTGTCAGATAATGTGGTGTAGATTAGAGGAGATGACCATATATTTTAGTCAAAGCAAATGTCTTCAACTATTGCTTTACTTGTGCAAATTTAGGTACTTGATTCACTTTTTGTGAATGATAACCGATTCAATCTCATTCGTTCTTTTCGACCATGAATTTGGGCAAGATGGCAGGTTTAAGTCCGTTGTTTGTACTTCAATATGAGGCTGACTTGGTTTTCAGCACCTGAAAATTGACCAAAATTTGGTGTGATTTCTTCCTCCACAATACAACAAACTAAATGGTGACATGAAGCCCATTTATATACAAATTTATATTATGAGTTGATCATTAGTGCTCTGTATAAAAATCATTCGGAAATGATTTTGTGAAGTTCTGTTATTGATATCAGGTGTAGGAATTTGAAGTTGAATTGAGAAGGGTATGGACACATTCCTCAATCAGAAGTTGTGGGAAACTTCTGCAACCTTTGCACCAATAATTGTTGGAGTTGCTGTTTAATGGGAAAAGAAGGGACTTCATTCCTTAATCTAACTGTGTCAAAAGATGATGGTTCTAGATGTATTGTCTTCTGGTCCTACTACAGAAGCCATTTCACAAATTATAGATACCATTGCTGAGTTCCTAATTTATGCTGGTGATGTCCTTGTGAAGAAGGATAGTTTTAAGGAACTTGCAGCTTACTTAGAAAGGATCGCACCGATCTTAAAAGAATTGAGGAATGAAAAAGTCAGTGATTATGAGGCATTCAACCAGACCATTGAGATTCTAAATCGTGAAGTTAGAGATGCAAAGCAACTGGCTGAAGAATGCACCAAGAAGAGCAAGGTATATCTCCTAATGAACTGCAGATCCATTGCTAAGCGTTTGCAAAACAACTCAAGTGAGATCAGCAAGGCGATTGATATTCTTCCTTTGGCCATGAGAGGTCTTTCCAACAGAATACTTGAAGAAATTAGAAAGCTGTGTGAGAATATGCAAGCAGCTGAGTTTAAGGAAGCCATAGCAGAAGAAGAGATTTTAAAGAAAATTGAGTCAGGGTTACAGGAAAAGAATGTTGATCGCACCTACGCAAATAATTTGCTGGTTCTCATTGCAGAGGCTGTTGGGATCACAAATGAGAAGTCAACATTGAAGAAGGAACTTGAGGAGTTCAAGAGTGAAATTGAAAATGCCAGGCTAAGGAAAGACCTGGCTGAAGCCATACAAATGGATCAGATCATTGCTTTGTTGGATAGGTCTGATGCAGCCTCATCTCCTGGGGAAAAGGAACTCAAGTACTTTGCCAAACGCAAATCTTTGGGTAGTCAACCATTGGAACCTTTACAATCCTTTTATTGCCCCATCACCCGGGATGTCATGGTTGACCCAGTAGAAACTTCATCAGGGCAAACATTTGAGAGAAGTGCAATAGAGAAGTGGATTGCAGAAGGTAACAAATTTTGTCCTATGACCTTTATTCCCTTAGACACATCAATTATGAGACCTAACAAAACCTTGAAGCAATCAATAGAAGAATGGAAGGATAGAAATACGATGATTACAATTGCTTCAGTGAGAGAAAAAATCCAATCAGGAGATCATGAGGAAGTACTGAATTGTCTGCAAACTCTTCAAGAGTTGTGTGAACAAAAGGACCAGCACAGGGAATGGGTGATACTGGAGAATTACATACCAGTTCTAATCAGAATTCTTGATACTAGAAACCGTGATGTAAGAAATAATGCCCTTGTCATCCTTTTGATGCTGGCAAAGGATAGAGAAGATGCTAAGGTACTTAATGAACAACCTTTGACTCATCTTTGAATTTTTATTTTTTATTTTTATAATGCTTTCAGATCAATTTTAATAGAATGTTATAGCTGCTTGGCTACAATCAAAATTTAGCTTTCTAAAGATATACTGAACAATAACGGCTGCAATTCAGATAAATTAATGTTATTCTAGTCATCAGGGTTAAAAGTAATTCAAACTAAATAAAATGAACCTATAACCAACGTGACCTGGTAAACATAATATGTAAGAAAAAGGTGAATCATGCAATAATTAGCCTTCAACTAAAACTATAGACATCTACAGACAGGGGAGGGCCAATACAGAATTTCATTAAATAACACAGATACCTCACTGAAAAAATTGTTTAGAATACATCTTTTCTGCTAAAAGAAATGTCATTGATTTAACACTTTTGGTATAGATGGAGTTTTGAGCAATAGAATTGGTTCAGTTAATGTGTTTCCCCTTGGCTCCAAAATGAATCCTCAAAACAGATTGGTTAGGGTCTTTACAGTGACATAGAAATTAGAAAACACTACTTAGTTATAATGGGTTATAGAGATCCCCAACACACTTTAATTAGAATTTCTCTTCTTTGAAGTGAATGATGGTCATATATTCTACACCCCTTACTCTATCTTATTCACTATGTAACGAAACTTTCAAATACCCTGGTTAAATGTTGCATTTCTTTTTTTAAAAAAAAACCTAGAACTAGTGCAATTTCGTAGATATCTTCCCCTAACCCCAAAGGTTTTACAGGAAAGAATTGCGAACGTTGATAAGGCGATTGAGTCTATTGTGCATTCTCTTGGTCGTCGTTTGGGGGAAAGGAAGTTGGCAGTGGCATTACTTCTGGAACTATCCAAATATGAGTTGTTAAAAGAGCACATTGGAAAAGTTCAAGGTTGCATACTACTATTGGTGACTATGTCTAGTAATGATGACAGTCAATCTGCCAGAGACGCAACAGAGCTGCTGGAGAAACTTTCACACTCTGATCAGAATGTTATACAGATGGCAAAGGCAAATTATTTCAAGCACTTATTGCAGCGTCTCTCCACAGGTTTATTCTTTAACCTACAATTTTGAGTCGATGTATCAGTATCCAGTTGCAGCTTCTTTATTCTATAATTATTGATACACTATCATCTATTGAATTTGACGGCACAAACTAATTTCTTATGAATTTCATCATCTTATACCAAAGTCTGGAGTATTAAAATTAATGTCTAAGAGAAGCCTGCTTAATCACGTGTAGAGTTTATGTAATTCTTTAAAAACTAAATCTCAAAGTTTAAATTTTGAAGTAAGAGACCTGATGTTTGACTCCAAGAATTTTTAAAGCTTCAATTAACTGTTTAAATAATGTGTTTGAGGAACTGCATAAATTTCATTTACTTTCAGACAATATAATTATCTGAATGCTGGCTACCAAAAAACCGGTGTTGATGTGAGGAACAATCCTTCACCATAATCTATTTTCCTCTATATGCAGGACCTGACGATGTGAAGATGAATATGGTCAGAACTTTAGCAGAAATGGAGATAACTGACCATAATAAGGAGTTGTTGTTTGACAGTGGTATACTTGGTCCTCTTCTTCACTTGGTCTCACATAATGATGTTCAGGTGAAAATAGTGGCCCTTAAAGCTCTTCAGAATCTGTCCAGTTTAAAGAAAAATGGACTGGAAATGATTCGACAAGGTGCAACACGGCCATTACTTGACATTCTTTTTCAGCACAGCATTCCATCCTCAGGTTTGTGGGAACATGTAGCACCGATACTTATGCAGCTTGCTACATCAACAATCTCTCAAGATGCTGAGATACCAGTTCAATTACTAGAACATGATGAGCATGTTTTTAATCTTTTCTCTCTAACTAGCTACTCGGTGCCTGATGTGAGGCAATACATTATCCAGACTTTTTATGCCTTGTGTCAGTCGCCTTCGGCTTCATATATTAGGACCAAGCTAAGAGAGGTATGCTTCTAACTGAAGCTAAATGTACTTCCCACAGATAGAAATGCTTTTGACCTGCAAAAGTTAGGCATCACCAAATAAGTTCTGGTGAATTCAGCTTGCTGTATAACGTGCTACAGACAAAAGCTTATTACAAACATCTTGCATTTACCAAAAAAATAAAAAGACTTGATTTATCTTCTAGCCATATCTACCCATCTTTCCAGTCAATTGCAACTCATGCACAGTTAAAGACTGGTAATGAGTGACACTGTAAGTTCAATAGATATCCGGTATCCAGGTGTGACTTTCTGCTAAATAAAGACAACCTGTATACCCTACCCATATGAATAATATATATGCTAGAAAGCATCATGGAAGCAATTGATTTTCAGGATCGTTGTTTGTAGTTTCAAGCACTATGCAAATATTCATAAATTTGACTCGCCATCAAACTTGTGGTTCATAGTTCCTTCATTCCCGGAATCATCATCATTTAATATTAATATGCTATGACTGGTGTCTCATAACTGACTGTTACTTATGGCTTGCAACTCTTCTGAAACCTGCCTTCCTTGTGTTCTGTCACTCAATCGTTTGTCAAGTTGTCCTTACCATAACATAATTTTTAAATGCTTTTATCAGATTTTGTTGAGTATCAATATGATATGGCTAACTTAGTCCATGTATGTATGTACAGTGCCCAGCTCTTCATGTATTGGCTAAGTTGTTTGAGAATGAAAACCTAAATCTACGAGCAAGTGCTGTAAAGCTGTTTTCTTGTCTGCTAGAAGGTTCCGACGAAGCCGTCATACTGGAGAATGTGAATCAGAAATGGATTGAGAATTTACTCAGAATCCTGAAATCTTCATCTGATGAAGAGGAGATTGTTTCTGCTATGGGAATAATAAGCGATCTGCCAGAAATTCACCAAATCACTCAGTGGCTTTTGGATGCTGGCGCACTGCCGGTCATTTATAATCATATCCAAGAAGGGAAGGACAAAGATCTTCAAAAGAGTAAGTTGGTGGAGAATTCTGTGGGTGCCTTACGTCGTTTTACAGTTCCAACAAACATGGAATGGCAAAAGAGAGCAGCCGAAACTGGGATTATAACTGTTCTAGTACAGTTGCTGGAAAGTGGAACCGCATTAACGAAACAGCATGCAGCATTGTCTCTTACCCAATTTTCCAAAAGTTCAAATGGGCTGAGCAGGCCATTGCCGAAGCGCAAGGGATTTTTGTGCTTCTCAGCCGCAGCAGCAGAAAGCGGATGCTTAGTTCATGGGGGACTATGCAGTGTCAAATCATCATTTTGCCTTTTGGACGCTGATGCAGTGGGACCACTAGCCAAGATTCTTGGGGAATCTGATCCTGGAGCATGTGAGGCTTCTTTAGATGCTCTATTAACTTTAATTGAAGGTGAAAAACTACAGTGTGGTAGTAAAGTTCTTGCAGAGGCAAATGCAATACCACTAATAATAAGATTTCTTGGTTCTGCTTCTCCTGGATTGCAGGAAAAGTCCCTGCGTTCTTTGGAAAGGATTTTTCGGCTAGTTGAGTACAAACAGATGTATGGACCCTCAGCTCAAATGCCTCTAGTTGACTTAACTCAGCGTGGTAACGGTAGTTTGAAATCCCTGGCAGCTACAATATTGGGGCACTTGAATGTGCTTCAGGATCTATCTTCATATTTCTAAAGAAGGAAAAAAAAATGTTGATTCAAATTCATGTACTGAGGAGCTAAGTTAGCAAACCATAAGGTATAACCTTCCTTGATACTTTAACTGTGCATGACATCAATGGTTGCAAAACTACAAGCTTGGACTGGATATGGGATTGCATTTCGCATAGAAAATTGCTTCAATTTCATCTTGTGCAATAGCATGATGTGGTTCCTCCAGCCAGAAGAACTTCACTTGATGTTCCTCACTCTTGCACTCTATGTGAACATGGTTTGCAGCATTTCACTATGCTATTTCTCATGGAGAATTACATTATTCTGGTACCAACAGTGTCTTCATCCAATTTGGCGGTTGGTATATTAGAATTCCACCAATGGACATGAAAGAATTTTTTTGGGGGGCTTATATTAAGTGCCTCAAATTGCTTGTACATTTGAGGATTGATTGGCTTGTATTATTAATTGTGTAAAATATGTATTAAAAATCATCCCTCTCTCAGAACAGTTGTATTCTTTGTTATTAGAATAACTCATTGTGATTCATCTTATATTGTGAAAAGGATCCCAAAATTTGACACAGCTTGAAACTCAAACCCCACCCTTCACCCCTTTTCATGCATTCAGCATAAGGAATGTTTTACTATAGCATCTGCAAGAATTTTAAAATTCTTTTTTTCGAAAAGTAAAAGAAGAAAAAGAAAAAAAAAAAAGGTTTGAGTATAAATTTTAAGATTTTAGCTATGTTTGGATTTTAAAAAATTATTTATTGGTTCTTTAAAGATGGAATAGACTAATTAATATACTCTGGTCTCTTTTTTTTTTTTTCACTGATAAGAGCTGCTATATTTTTTTGGAAGGCTTAAAAGCTGCTATCATAAGTAGTAATGAATGTTGACACTTTTGTGTGGGGAGATTCAAAGACATTTTTTATGAATTGTCCATTTCATTATAAAAGATACAGCTATATTCATAATATTGTAGTTCAACCAAAATTATGTCAATCATTAAGTGCAGTTTTTTCAATTATATAATAAAAAAATAGAAGTAGTTAGTTTTTAGAAATTGTAGTTCCCTAGTTGTTAAATTGCCTCTTTCAGTAAAAAAAAATGTCTACCAAAAAAAATCATATGGAAGAATGTCTGAAAAACGGAAGTTTGTTCCATCTCTTTACGAGGTGTTAAAGGACTTGAATAATGTCAACTTCATAAATGAAAGAACGTGACTTTCATTTTGGTTTTGTACCACCACAGTAACCACAGCTTGCAAAAGAAGATTGAAAAAACAACGAGGAACTCTTCCACAGCATGGCAAGGCCTAGAAAGTCATAGCAGCAAAGACTACACAATTCAACTCAACTTGCCATTTCTACCCATCCCACACTTGATGCCATTGTCAAACTCAAAGGCCCTTAGTCTACCTACATGTATAAGAATACGACTGTTGCAGACATAATATCATTCAATGACCATTGAAATTTCATTCAATGATAGATAATAGATGAATATGCATGGTGTCTCATGCAATATAAGTATAAATAACACTATTTCCCCAAAAAAATATTACTTGTACTTGATAATGAGACACGATATGAGTACAAATAACACTACTCTATCGTCATAAGTCCTAAAAAATAATTTAAGCTTTAATTCAACAAGTAGTAGGGGAAAAAAAAGGGAGCAACATAACAACATTTCTAAGTTAGAGTTACTATAATGATCATTTAACAGCAACAAATTTCCTTCTATGAATGAATGAAGCTGTTAACATTCCTAAAGGCTAACGTTATCAAAGAATTTGGTTTGATATTAGAATGAGCTGAGAATTCGTCACTCTACTTTCTCCTTTGACACCTTACCAGTAATTTTAGAACCTCATCAATAAGAATAACAGGTGCTGATATTAAGATGACCATGAACCACTCATTCAGACCAAGTGGAACAACGCCGAACACATCCGCGAGGAACGGGGCATAGAGTATGAGGCAATGGAGTCCAAGTGATATCGACATTGCAACCTCCAAGGAGGCATTCGGCAGAGGCTGTTCTCTTCAGAGAGAGCGTTCAAAGAGTTGAACATCTCAATTGGCACCAAGACAGAGAGAGACAGAGTCAATTATACTCGTGAAAATACTACCATAAATGCAATGCCTAACTATAGATAGCAACAGGCACCTTACCTCTGTTCCAGTTAAGCCCATAGCATTCCCTATGTCAGCGAGTTTGAGTGCAGGTGCAACGTTCACGCCATCTCCGGTCATCGCCACAATCTCCACCATTTCTTGCTTGTGTAGGCTCAGCTCGAGAGAAAACCTTGCCGCCGCATCTTGACAGTATCTTAACTTGTTCTGAAGTAGAAAGAGACATGAGTTCCTTACCCTGCATCTTTAGAGAACCCGACAAATAGCCTCTGCGGTGGACTCGTTATCTCCGGTTATTACCATCACTCTAATACCAGCTTTATGAACTTCCTCGCGAGGAGGGTCCTGACCAGTGCAGTGCAGTAAACAATCAATATCATCGAAAAGGATGCAAGATGATACAGCAAAACATGTGACATAAACATACTCTTAGACATATTTGAATGCATGCATATTTTAAGTTCAGTAGCCAACTTCCTGGACTGTGCGTGCTTATATTAATTGAATGATCATTTCTTTTGTGGTGATGATAAAGCATAAGGTCAGTCACCTTGACAAGGAGCCGATTTCGCCCATTTGGTTCACAAACAATAACACTCATCGACTTCCGAATGCAATCAAACTCCAATATAGCTACTCTTTTGGATCTTCTACTCCACCGAATATTCACAACAGCCTGCAGAAACAAAAATCAAACAGTAAATTATTGTTATTCCAAACACAATGCAATTTATTTTTCGTCCATCAAGTCCATTGCTGACCTAACTTCGCAATGCTGCAACCACTCAAGCCGTTTGAGTACTCAATCAAACCCTTGTCCAGCTTCACACCATACTCTTTCAGACATTGCTCCCATGCAGGGAACGGTTTTTCTTCCATGGGAATTTTCATTTTGGTGTTGAATTTCACTACTGAAAAATTAATAAACAAATAAAACAAGCTATTACAAACATGTCAATTATCTAACGATCCTGTAAACAGATTTGAAATAAAACACGTATGCATTACTCATGTTAAATACACAAGAAAAACTAATGAAACTTTAAGCCAGAATAAAATAAAATAAAATAAAATAAAAAAATCTATTTTTTTTTCAGGACGAATTAAACTAACCAATTAATTGAAAAATAATGAGAAGCTAGCTGTGGCAGTCGAAATTGAAAGCCAATGACTCATTAGGGCCTTGTTGAACAGACTAAAAACCTGAATTCACAATTGGATACATCACAAATCTTTCCCCCAACCACGGAAGGAAAATAGCCAAAACAAGTGAAAGCATGACTAAAAAACACTTAAAAAAAAACTTGCTAAATTCCAATTAAGCAAGCAACATATTTATCAAAAAACAAAGAAAAGTAAAAGGCGAACACACATAGATACACGACAAAGAGTGCATGGGACAAAAAACATGAGTTTGGATTGGAGTGTGTACGTGAGAGAGAGGGAGTGAAAGAAAGAAAAGAAGGAGACAAGGTTGAAGGGTGTTAGCTTGGGAACAAAGCAAAAGCCTTTGTTGGTGCTTGAAATGGAATGGAATTTGTGACCGGTAGCTCCTCTGACTCTTGCTGTCTTTGAATGAATGAATGGCGGTCTTTCTGGAGGCTCCACTCAACAATCAACGTCGACAAAGCTGGTTGTTGTTGGATCAGGCGGGTACATGATGAGAATTTAGATTTATTTCTTTCTTCAAAGTGGCTCAGTCCAGTCCACAGCTTCCAATTTTTTCTTTTGGATTACAAATGGTTTGCATGGATTCCATACCTGTTTTTTCGTAAAGGTCCTGACATATCTATACTCTTTAGTATTTATATATTATTTAGTAAACTGATGCTAGCTCATGTTCGTGGTCAAAATTAAATTTATCTTCTTTTAGGATAGAAAAATGTTACGTGCAGATCGCAATTATGAATATCGAGAAACAACTTTTACAAAATCATGTATCATACCACAAAGACGGAAAATATGAGCATATTGACCCCGTGATTTGTGGAGAGATACTCTTGTTGTCTACATTTATATTGTATAAGAATGGATCATTTCATGTGAAAATTACATATAATAAAGTTATGTACACATCTCTATCATTGATTTTTGGATAAATACCTTATTTGATCTCTAAATTTAACACTTATGCCTTAGTTAATACATTAACTTAAAAAAATGACAGGTTGGTCCCTAGACTTTGCAAATATTTAACCCGTTAGTTCTTATCTCATGTCTCAATATGAACTAGTTAAATTATTCATAAACTACTTAGGATTATACTATAAATGTTTAGGGGCTACTTAGTGCAACAAATCTAATGTGTGCAAAATCTAAAGACTAACCTATCACTTTTTTAAGTTGAGGGACTACCTAGAGTAAGGGTGTAAAGTTTAGAGATCAAATATGATATTAATCCTTGATTTTTTTACCTTATGAACTTTTTACCTTTCCAATGTAACTTAATTAGTAGTGGAGATTTACACATGACAAGTTCCTCTCCCTACGTTGTACACATAACATTCCTTTTTATGATGAATGTTATGATAATACAAACGTGAACAACAAGAATCATCTTACTCACAAAAGCATGAGTCTTATCATAGGAGAGAAAGTGTAAGCATTATAAGACTCATGCTTTTATGAAAGAGTTGACACTTATTATCTATATTTATTTATATATGTTGTAGACATATCATTTTTTAATAGATGAATGATATGTGTACAATATAAACGTGAATAATAAAAGTCAATCCTCTTACAAAAATATGAGTTCTACAATGAAGAGATAAAACGTGAGCATGGTGAAACTCATATTTTTATGAGAAAATTAACTCTTATTATTTATATTTATATTATACACGTCACATTCATTTTTGGGCTAAGTTATGTAATGTTAAATTAAGTATATACTTATTGAGTAACTGTGCCAACTACCTTTTGTAACACTGATTCCAATTTAACGAAGAGGAATCACACCATGTCAACTTAATTTAAATATTGTTGTTATCAAATGGAGTTCGCATAAAGACATAACTCCTTAACGAATGAATTTATACATTCAAATACTACGTTCGTGAATAATTGTCTATCTTTTTATTTTGATATTTTTATAAATAATTATCTATTTTTTAAATTTAGACAACATTAATTACTTTTTTTTCTTAATATAATCTTATTTAATGAGGGTAATGGAAGAGTGATAGAGTAATAGATAAAGAAATTAATATGAGTAATTTTGTATAGTACTATTAAATTTTCTCAATTTTGAGACATTTCAATCATTTTTTTAATATTCATGCAAATTGAAAAGTGAACAATTACATGAGAACAGATGAAGTAATTGAGTTTTACTTCTCAAACATCTATTAGTACTGTTTAATAGGATGCATTTTTACTTTTTGATCTCTAATATCGATAACATAGTTTTTGACCATTTTTTAACTTTTCAAAAGTCAAATGACACATTTTTATGGTAATATAGCTTATTATTTATTAAAATGTTAATTTTAAATTTTTTGACAAATTGAAATATCTAATTTCTCAAAAAGTACTTTTTAAAATACTTAAAAATTTTTTTATTGTGTTTTTAAATACAAAATAATTTATTTATAAATTGCTTTTAAAAAATTTCTTTTGTGATAAACTACTTTTAACTTGTGTACTCAAATGGACCCTACAACAAAATACATCCTTAAGTATGAAGTCTAAGTACATTTAATATTTATATTTATTTGATAATTAGTAATGATTGGTTCACTAAAATGTAAAACATAAACTCTTAATAAGTTGGTGAGTTGGTGAAGTATTGTAATTAATGTTAGTGCCTAAGTCATGCAATATTAAATTAGGTGTACTTATCAAATAACACATCCTTAATAGGCCAGTGAACCTTGTGACGTCAATCCATTAATGTTTGTGCCGAAATCCAGGTACATTTAATATTTATATTTATTTGATGATTAGTAACAATCCGGTTAACTAAGATGTAAAACATAGACTCTTAATAAGTTGATAACCTAATGACGTGTTATAATTAATGCTAGTACCTAAGGCTATGTTTGGGAGAGTGGCATGGAAAGGTAACGTCACTTTTACAAAACTTGTGTTTAACTTGTGTTTGGGAGTTACTAAATGAGAAGGAATGGAAGGGCTAGGGAGGGATGGTCATTGAAACCCCTCCCTTCCATCATCAAGGGAGGGACAGTAAAAAATTCTCTCTAATAATTTAGTTAAATTACTCTTTTGCCTTCTTCCATTACCGTATAGCCTATGTCTACTGTCAAGTGCAACCTCTTCGTCTTCATCCTTTCCCTGCCGCGAAGCTTCACTAACCCATTTTCTCAAAAATTCACCTAGAAAGTGAAAAAATAATGCAGAATCACATGTTGAACAAGCAGCAGCAATAACAACAACAAGCTTTGATGTAACAAGCTCTTCCTTTTCAACCTCTTCCTCTTCAACCTTATTTCTGTGTTTTTTTATAATTGTTTATGGGGTGTGAAATTTTCATGTGTGTTGGGCGTCAAGTTTGGTTTATGGGGAAAATAAGGAAAATGAGAGAAATTGATATGTGGGGCATGAGGTTTTTGGTGTATTTTTTTTTTCTTTTGTTGATATGGTGGGTTTTTTTATTCTACAAAAAAATTGAGGAAGCTGATGAGAAAACATAGAGGTGAGTGTGAGTTGATACTTTATTTTTGTCCTTCTTTCTTGGCAACGACAATAGGATAAAATTGGAATGTAAAATGTATGCAACATTCCTTTCCATTCAACAACCAAACAAAAGAACTTTCTTCACTTTTCTCGTAAAACTCCCAGGTTCCACTCCACCATTTCATTCTTTTCTTTTCCATTTTTTTTCATTAATGGTCATTCGTTTTCCTTCTCTTTCAAACTTCCAAACATAGCCTAAGTTATGTAATGTTAAATTGAGTGTACTCATCGAATAACACATTCTTAATAGCTCAGTGAACCTTGTGACATTAAGCAATTGGTCAATCAATTTACGCTTGTGACAAAATTTAGGTACATTTAATATATTTATGTTTATTTGACAATTAGTAATGATCCGGTCCACTAAAATGTAAAACATAGACTCTTAATAAATTAGTGATCCGTTGACATATTGTAATTAATGTTGGTGCCTAAGTTACACAATGTCAAATTAAGTGTAATTACCGAATAACACATAATGTATAATTTTTAAGTCCACCTACAATTAGGGAGTAGTGTTTAAATCCATACAAAAACTAATTATTTTATACTAATTTTATTCTTAGTGGAGAGAGATTTGATAGAGAGAGACTTAACTGAGAGAATAATATATAACGGACAACTTAGTAATTTCAACTTTTGTATAATTGGGATCATGAAAAATTCTTACCTGCACTAAGAGCAAATCCACCACTAATTTTTTGTCACGTTAGCAGCGTGGGCCCTACAACTTTCGATCACTTTGAAATGGACGTGCATAACTCCCTCACCCCCACACATAAAACTTCCTCACCCTTTTTCTCTTGGTGCATAATGTTTCTCTCTTCTTTCTTCCTTCACATCTCTGATTTTTTCACTTGGTTTTACATCACCCAGGAATTTCTTACAAAAATTGCAATCCCATCAATAGCCTTTGTCTATGTGAAACAAAATTAAAAGGATCTTTCTAAAACCATTTTTTTTTCTTTCAATGTGGGGTGATTCTTTGATGCAGATAAATTAGAAGAAAAAGAAAAGTCGATGTTCACGGTTTCATAGCAAAATAGTTTTAAGACAAGAAGCGTAGAAAAGAAACAAAATCAGAGGAACAAAAAATCATAAAATTAGAGCAATGTTCAAGGTTTCCCCCTTTGTTGTTTGCTTCATCTTCCTATTCCCGCTCTTCTACCTCGCAATCCGGTCCTTCCCTACCGTCGTGGCCACAGCAGCCTCCTCTGCTTTGCCGAATCCCCTGACTACCGCAACGGCGCTGGCTGCCCCCCACCCCTACAAACCCCTTCCTAGTTCACATCGCCATGTCACTCGACTCCGGCTACCTTCGCGGCTCCATCACCGTCGTCCACTCCGTCCTCTGCCACTCAATCATCGTGTTATTACAGTAAAAAAGAAATCACCTTTGCTTTCCGATGGAAGCTGGAAAGAACTATCTTCTTTGTTATGTTAGCTGAAATTTTTTTTACAAGATGAAGTTGTGTGGGAAGCTGTGCACGTGGGCTTTCAAAGTGATGAAAGCTGTAGGGCCACGCCGCTGATGTGGCAAAAAAATGAGCGGTCAGAGCAAAGGTTTAGATTTGATCTCAGTGCGCATAACAATTTCTCTTCACATCATTTAATTATTTTCTTGATTCTCGTGTCAAAACCTTATTAAGGAACATGTAGAGTATCTATTTTTGAATAATTTATAAATTAAGGTTAACACACAAATTGAAAAATAATAATAAATGATCTTCGTAATGATATAAAATATGTTAAGTGGATGAGATCAATTTCATTAACCTAACTAATACTCTACTTTGTTTTTAGGTTCAACTTGCAAGAGATTCATGAGAAGTTTTAAGGTTGGGGTAGTGGCGACAGTCGGGAGAGGTCAGAGAGATAAGCGTGATTTGATAATTTGGGCTGATTTGATGAGGGTTCTGATTGCAAATTTTAATTTATCATGAACTATTTTTGTAATTATTATCAAATGCAATGAATAAGAAAATGTGTGACTCTTATATAATTTTAAAAAGCTGAATGGATGAAAATTAGGGATACTATCCAATAAAACCAAACCATATGGATACTATGGTAGCCTTCGCCCCGTACGTATTAGGTATTAGTGTTAGAAGTGTTTACCCTGCAAATCTACATAACATTAGACAAAACAATGTTAGTTATCATTTAGAAACCCCAGGTAATGAATGTCCTCCATTTATTAAAGCCCGAATGGGACCTTGTAGTACCCTCTTCTTTTACTTTCCTTTTTATTCTTTTCTTACACTTTCTGTTGTTATTTTTCTTTCTTCTATTTTTATCCCACCAACTCAGGTGCAAACAAAAAATATAATTTTTTAATTAAAAATGTGAAATTTTTTGATTTCTAATGTTATTATATGAATTAAAGTCTTAAAAATTTACTCTTTTATTTCCTTAATAAATAACCTAAGACATTGGTTATCAAAATCCTAAAATAAAATATTGTTTTTCGAGTTTAACTTTCTGGCCATTAAAACCTTGCATGTATCTTCCTCTATTGTTTTTTGTTTGTATTTTTTTTTCTTCCTCTATTTTTATGTGAGACCTACTTTTAAGTTGTGTGCTCATTACTAATTGGAGGATTATTAATCTCTACACAAAGATGATGGGCCAAATATTCAACTAAGGTCTATCATTTAACATATTTAAAATTTTAAAAGTGAGAATGTTAGTTTAGAAAATAAGATAAGAGTTTACATTATTAGATTAAAAAGTAGGAACCCATATACAAGACTGTGGTTATAAATTTATCAGTGACGGGAGAAATACTCATACATTTGTGAAGTATATTTAATGTTTGTTTGATGAGCATTATCAACAATTAATTTTTAGCTTATTATATTTTTTAAAATATTTTTAAATTCAATTCAATTGTTAATAATATTCATAAAGGACCATAGGGAGGACTATTTATTTTTCTGCTCTTTAAGTTGGTTTCTTTTGGGCTTTAAGCCATAAAATGGTCCACTTCAGGAATGAAGACCAATGGACCCAAATGGGCTGTATAACCTTGGACTTTGATAATGGGCTCGGCTTCGCAGCCGTATAAAATAAAACCCAACCCAATGTTACAGCCAAATTCTGAGAAACAGTGGAAAGACTATAAATAAAGCATATGATTGTGGTTTTAAAATTAGGGTTATTGGATACTTTGATCCTTTGCAGTCTTTGATTTTTCTCCAAGAGTAACCTAAAAATCAGAGCTTTTAAAGGTAAATGTTGATATTCGAATTCGTAATCTCACACTTTTGAGAGCGAGGAGCCCAAGTTTTTGGGGGGTTAGGGTTAGGTGATTCCTGTGTTTTTTGTTTATCTTTTCACCCTTCGTCGATTCTTATTGATCTTCTTGTTTTTGGTGTTTAAAAAAAAAAAAAAAAGTAGGTTTGGTTTTGAAGCTGAAGATGAGGCCGGTTTTCGTTGGGAACTTCGAATACGATACCCGTCAGTCAGAGCTTGAGCGCTTGTTCGCCAAATATGGCAGGATTGAGCGCGTTGACATGAAATCTGGTAATCCTTGTATTCTTTCCGTAGCTTTCATCGTTTCTCTTATAATTTTTTTATGTGCATGTGTGGTGTGGGGTTTCTAAATGATGGTATTTTTGGACCAATAATTATTCGTAAATCTTTCATTTATTTTGTAATTTGTAATAATTAAATAACTATGTTGATCATGTAATTGCTACTGAGAAGTAGGGTATAGGATAAGGGGATAATGCTGGTTTTGTGGGTTGAGAGTTTGTTCAGAATTGCTATAACCCTAGTGGAAAATAATGGACGCCAAAGAATTGAAAGCAATCCTTTGTTTTTTTAAGTGTTTGTTTTGACGCAGGAACTTGTTCTAAGGGAAAATATGCTTTGATGAGCTTCCTGTCTTTTTTGGAAGGAAACCTTCCATCCACAGATTGCATCATCTCCATTTTCTCACTTGATCATCTGTCACTCACTCACCTCATCGCCCCAACCATTTCAACCGGAATGTTCATCAATCAAATTTAATAAGCCATGCCATGCCATGCCATCCTATGCTTAGCTTCACTGAAAATAGGGGTTCAAATGAATTACTGTCATGCCATGCCTTCCTATTACTGAAATCACTCCTGCTGTCTGAATTCTGAATGGAGAAGCATGCTTGGCAATGACTTTCACAATCTCAGATCTCAATTTTGGATTTTAACCATTTAATTGCAATCATCATTTTCTTCATCATTCAACGCCTCTGCAGCTTCATCTGCATCAGTCCTCACATACGTGCAGGTGTTGTATTCTTTTGATCCTGACAGGGAAAAATGATTCCTGATTTGCATGAATGTACTGCCAGCCAGGGATAACTTGTTGACTTCCATGATTGTTGATTTTGTAAGCATCTAATGCTAGTGCTGCTGTTGCAGGTTTTGCTTTTGTTTATTTTGAAGATGAGCGAGATGCTGAAGATGCAATTCGAGCACTTGACAATTATGCATTTGGTTATGAGAAGCGAAGGCTGTCTGTGGAGTGGGCTAGGGTATGATAGTGTCCTTATTATCATGTTTTAGTTTCATTACCTTGTATTTTTGAGATTATTGGAGAGGGTTTTCTATTTTTTTTTTAACAGGGTGAACGTGGCCGCCATCGTGATGGCCCAAAGGCAAACCAGAGGCCTACAAAAACTCTATTTGTGATTAACTTTGATCCAATTCGCACCAGAGTTCGTGATATAGAAAGACATTTTGAACCTTATGGGAAGGTTCATCATGTTCGAATTCGTCGTAACTTTGCATTTGTACAGTTTGAAACACAAGAAGATGCTACTAAAGCTCTTGAGTGTACACATATGAGGTCAGTGATGAGATTCTTAATATCATTGATTTGTTACAATTCTGAGATTTCTTACTTTCCCCAACATGTACATATGAATTTCTGGTGTCATTGCACTTGCAGTAAGATACTGGACCGAGTGGTGTCTGTTGAGTATGCCCTGAGGGATGATGATGAAAGGGGTGACAGGTATGACAGTCCTAGAAGAGGGGGTTATGGGAGATCACCTAGTCCAGCTTATCGGAGGCGACCTAGTCCTGACTATGGTCGTCCACGCAGCCCGGTGTATGATAGGTATAATGGACCAGCCTATGACAGGCCCAGGAGCCCTGAATATGGTAGGCCCAGGAGCCCTGAATATGGTAGATATCGCAGGTATTGTATGTGTTAGTAAATTTAATTAATTATCTCTTCATTTGATTTTCTTTTTTTCCTCTACCTTATATATTCTGTTATTTATCTCCAGTCGATCTCCAATTCGAAGGTCGAGAACTTAAAAGCGTCTTGGGGTATGAAGCAGGCTGCAGTTGCGTGTTTCTGTTTGGGTGTTGGAATAGCTGGTCGCAAATAGGACACCTGATAGCTGGGTGTTTGGGTGTTGGAATAGCTGGTCGCAAATAGGGGAGGGTTCTTCTCAAATTTTAATGTTTGGTTTCTTCTTAGCTACTTAGCAGTTAGGACTAAATATGCTTTTATAGGACACCTGAATTTAACCTGTTTTAAGGTCTAAATCGTCAATACTTTTGCTGGCACATCGTGTCTTGCTATGATTATGAATTTACAAGTAGTTTTATGTGATGGGGTTGAACTTGCTCTTGCCAATGAATTATAACCCAAAGTTTGCATAAATGTTACTACCTAGACGGTTAAATTTAACGTTCGATGTGTTTCAAAAGGTTGCTCCTTGACACTAACAGCATATATGCATATGGGCAAATCTATTCACACTACTTTGCTTTGGATTGGTGGACGGTGGTGGTTTAGCTGAATTACCTCCTTCAACAAGCAGTCCAAATTTCCGTCCCCTTAAAGGGGTTAAAATGTGTGAATAAAATGAACTTAAATCAAAGTGATGTCTGCAAATTTTGGGTGAGGTATTTGGTTCTACTATGCGATTTTCCGGACTATGGATTTGATGCTATTCAAAAGGGAAATTGTCAAGTATTTACATACAAATCATCAAATATGAAAGATTCAAAATTATTTAAAGTTTTGAGGACTTTGCACTCGGGTGAGTATTTTTCTATTTATCTGTTAGCTCAAAAATATTTTTTCATCCACTAATTGTGCTTACGACGAGGCTAGTGAGGCGTATATAGTGATGATGGATATCCTTTTTGGTCTATGTGGATCATGAAAAAAATAATATAGCCTATTGATATTTTTTTGGATCTGGTTAAGTCAACTGAAAATATGACAAACTCTCTGAATGCACCAAGTCTAATTTTTAGAACGTAAACTTGATTAACTTCAGGTTGGAATAAGTTAATCTAGCAATACCAATTCTCAATCTGGCTTTTGACATCTGCTTGTTTCAAGGAAAGAAAAATTTAGTGCAGATATTATGCAGTTGATTAACTTTTGACAAGACTTACAAACATGTCTGATGAATATGGAAACTATCAAATGCCTTTTGTATTATTAGTGAGCTGATCAGAGATTCATTTCAATATATTCAAATTCACTTTAGCAGTTCTTCTACAAGGAGCATGAGTAACTCAAACTTCAACCTTTCTTTTTCAACTCAGATGACATAAATATACATGTTACATGTAACTTACAACTGATTGCAACAAGGGTCAAGACAAGACAAGGTTAAGTTGAAGATTCAGTGCGCTCTTGTTGAATTGCTTTGTGAAGCCATGCCTCAGCATGTTGCATCATATCAGGGCTAAGCCTCACCATAAGGATGCAGAACTCTGTCTCATTCAGCTTCCCATCCCCATCAATATCTCCATGCCTTACCATAGCCTCTGCATCCTCTTTGCTCATCCCTTCCATGCCGAGCAGGGCCGAGTTCATCCTCAGGCTCTCGGCCGTGATCAAACCCTTCTCTGTGTCTGCCAGAAGCTTGAAACCCCCACACAGCTCTGACACAAAGGCCTCCACATCTAGCTTCTCTGCCATCACAGGCAGCAGGTCCTCGAACAACGCTTCCGCAGCAGCAGTTTCTTTCGCCTCGGCTGCTTGGTTGCTGCTTTCCATGGTTCTTGGAAGAGGAAAAAAATACTCACTTTTCTTCTATATTTTAAACCAAAGTTGCAAGAAGATAGCGACTTTGGAAGACTTGTGTGTATGTAATGGCTGAGAATTGGTTAGGACAAATGGTCTTTATAGATATGTAGAAGTCCTTTTGTACTTCATGGTGTCAAGTTTTTCAGCTTTTGCTTCTTAGCGGGTCCTACCAATTAGAAATTGTGCTTGCACACTTGTATGGAAAAGATGTATCATCATCATCATCTTGCAGGAATTGAGGTATTGGTGTGTACAAACTATAGGAGTCTATGTTGACTTTGGCTATGAACAAGTCGAGGCAGATTCTTAAAGTTCACACAAGAAAATTTTGGAAGTTTAGTAACCCATTTAATAGTATTTAACCCAAAATGATGGGTTAACATGTGGTATAAGTAGAATAAGGAAACTGCAAAAGATGGGATATGCATGACAAGTAGATATATTCATATATTCCTGCGCTGCTTTTTTTCCTATTTGAATGTTCATTTATGTAATGTATGTTTTCACACAAAAATAAAAAGGAAAATCTAAATCTGTTTGTGATGGTTTCTTGAAAGTTTCCCTTGGCCGGGGGGGGGGGGGGGGGG
>QANU01063326.1:118261-151401 GCA_003254905.1 Nissolia schottii
TTTGGGGGAATTATTTCTTTACCACTTTTTTAGCGGTTTTTTCTAATGATTGACCATAAAAAGTATTGGGAATCCTGCATTTATTATTTCATACTATGGCTTTGTGGCCTTAACGTTAGTGTAATCACGATAAAAAATAAAGATAAAAGTCAAATACAGGGAGACATACCCACCTGGGGTAACTGTTTCCCTGGAGAAACTCACGAGATCTTCCTCGGGGAAACAGTCAAATACAGGGAGGCGTACTTACCTGGGGTAATTGTTTTCCTAGAGAAACTCACGAGATCTTCCGCGGACCTTCTCCCCCATCTTGGGCTCCATCTCGGGAAGGTTCACTTCTTATGGTCGGCATACCTTAGTACTCCTCGACCCGCTCTTGTATTTCTATCAAACTCCGCAGAGGTCTTTTAGACAAATTCTTTGCAGATGGGCTACCCTTTTTGAGCCCATTCGTGAGACCCATTAGTACTGCCTGTGGTTGCAAATCTTCTACCTGGGCGCATTCTTGGTAGAAGCGGTCCAGGTATTGGCGAAGCGACTCATCTCCTCTTTGTATTACTCCTAAAAGGCTTACTGCCGTCTTAGGTTTTGTCTTCCGTATGGTAAAGTTAGCCAGAAAACGCTCCGCTAGATCGTCAAAGGATTGGATGCACTTGGGTGTGAGTGCGTTAAACCACACTGAAGCTCCTTTCCTCAGAGTTACCGGGAACGATTTGCATTGGATGACGTCTGAGGCTCCGTCCAACACCATCCTGTGACCAAAAACATCTAACTGATGCTGATGGTCTGTGGTCCCATCATACAGTTTCATGTCCGTGGGAGGACGAAAACCGTGTGCGGGCATCGTGTTGAGAATTTCATCTGCGAAAGGGTGATTCTCCTTCCCTTTCACCTTCCTCACCCCAGTGCGTGCTTTTTCAGCATTGTGGGTGTTTACTTCCGCGGGCACCTTGTACACGGATTCTTGTACCTCTTCATTTGTTAATGATTGACTTTGGCCATCACCACGGTTAAGACTGTCGATATGGCACTCCCTCTCGCGAGTCCTGTATAATTTGCTTTTGTTTTCGCTCCACGTCCTTCTTGGCTTTCTCAGCCACAACGCGAATTTCTCTTTGCTTCTTCTTCTCCTCTTCTACCTGTGCTAGTTGTAGTAGAGCCGCTTCTAGCCGTGCGATCTTCTCTGCCTCAGCAAGGTCTAGGGGAGGGGGCAGATCACTATCGATAGCTGGGTTTTGCGGTTTGATAGGTAGTGGGGGTGGGATTCGTTCAGGTATAGGTGGGGGTACTATTGGCTTGGGAGAAGGTGGAGTTAGTTGGGAAGATGGAGCATGGGTTCTTACGGATATTGATCCGCGGGTCTCCCTGGATGTTGCGACACGATATGTTTTTCTGGTGTGTTTTAGTGGTATGGTGGCAGAGATTCTTCAGGGTCCAAAAAATGTGTGGGATGCCGTAAAAAGTCCCCACAGACGGCGCCAATGTACTGAAGTGGTACAATTTGGATCCTGGAGCTCCTCTGCGGGTTCAGGGTTGCTAGGACTGGTACCTGCAAGGACTTCGATGCTCAAGTCAGTGAAGGTTCAAAGCAGTAGGGGAATCAAGGGGGAAATGAGTTCTAGGCGTATTTGGTGTGCTGCTTAGGTTTAAATATCTGAGTGGTGGCCGTGAATTCCGCTATGCCGGGGATCTTTCCGTTGAGTTGGCCTCCGAGGATCGTGGAGAGTTGCTCGCCGGAGAGAGGATATCACGGGCCGAGAATATCTTTGATCGTTGGCGGGGTGATAACTCGGGTCGGGTTGATCTGCAGACCTTCGAGTTTAGGTTCCAGGATGGGTTTTAATGACCCAGTCTATAACAAAATAAACGTGATAATCTTATTGGGGCAATAATTGTTTTGAGTTTGGCTTCCATGAAACTTCCTCTTGTCCTTCTCTCTATCAAATTTTGATATTCTTGCATCCTACTCTATCTTGTTCCCAAATCAATCATGTAAATTTGTCAAGTGCTATAGCAATTTATATATTCTTGGTTTAAAACCAGACAAGGTGGCTGCATTTTAACATGGGGCCTCCCATGTTTTCCTCACGTCTTTTTTTAAAAACAATGAATCACAAAATTGGTTTACATCTTTGGTTTGTGGACCGTTATGTTGTTGTTGCACCGAACCTATACTTTTAGTCCATCTCTTATGGGATATAATATACCTACCACGTATTAAATTATTATCGATCTCGAGATATTAAATTTTGTTCATAAGAAACAACCTGTTAGATCATGCTAGAGGTGCGAACATGCTAGTTGATGAAATTGACCAGTTCCTTGTAAATTGTAATGGTGTTGGCTCAGATCAGTCAATTTTCTACCAAAAATAATGCCAAGTTGCAGTGGGATGATGGACCAAGTTGTTAGCAAAGATTATCTCATTTCCTCAGTTATTACGGCATAAACTAAGAAGGAAAATGATATTCCTCTTGACACAATATACACGACTATGTACTCGACAAATCTTATGCGTTGATTTGTGTTTGATTTTTTCCTTTCTCATTTTTAATCTTTTAAACTTGAAATAACTGTCCTCCGATCTTTTTGTCGAGCAATTCGTGCAAACTGCAAATGGTATGTCCTGCCATTTATAGCATTGCTCAAGAAGAATATCTCTGATTATATGCTTGGTGAAGCACTCAAAAATGGTTGCTCGAAGTGTGAATGGTTGAGAATATGCATCAATGTCCATTGCAGGAGTTTATTATTGTAATAAATTATGAATTATTATTATTACAATAGTTATGAACCCTTATGAAAATTACAAATAGTTGCAATTAGTGAAATAAATCATTGGATTGTCACATCAATCAGTTACTTAAAGTAATTCATGTTAATCGATGATCCACTAATTGATACATATTCAACTAATTCATCTTACTCAGTCTCATGCCTACGAGAGTACTCCGCTACATATTCAACTAAAATATAAGATAACAAATGTAATAATCTCACCTAAACTTTGAGAGGTTAGGATATATTTTTATAAATCATGAGTATCATGGGTAATATCACTTAGCCCCTACAATATATATGACAAAGTGACCCTAAAAGTAAACTTTCAGCAAATCCATTTTTTCTTTTTGAACTAGAAGTTGTGTTTTTATTTTTTATCTGAAAACTATAAGATCTTGTAACAAAGAGTCTGGTCCGGATCCCCAAAAAGTGCATACAAAAATGGGCTTAGCATGTTTAGAAAATAGAATTGGACCCACCAGTATGAGCCCAGCCCAAAACCGTAAACCCTAGCCGACCAATACAGATCCAAATACAAATAGCACCATCTCGTTCCTACAAGACCTTCTTTCTGTTCATAGCCGCTGAAGAGGCAGAGAGGGAACCTCTCAGAATCACAAACTCAAGCTCATCATGGGTGAGTCATCAAATTTCTATTCGAAATGGTTTTTTTCCCCCCTTGTTTTGTGCTTTCATGTAAGATATGATTTGTGATTCTTTTGTTGAATGAATTGAATGCATTTGCAGGTAAGGTTCATGGATCTTTGGCTCGTGCCGGGAAAGTGAGAGGCCAAACTCCCAAAGTGGCGAAGCAAGACAAGAAGAAGAAGCCACGCGGGCGCGCCCACAAGCGCATGCAATACAATCGCCGATTCGTCACCGCAGGTAATTTTTTCAAAACCCTAGATTTGTTGTTACCTTCTTTTTTGTGCATTTTGTTTATTCTTTTTGGATGCTGTACACGCATGCCCAGAATATTGAAGTTCGCTTTTGTATTTTATTCGAGAGGAAAAAGAATCGGAAACTTAATTCTTAATTGTGTTGTCTCTTTTTTGGCTTTGTGTGATTGTAGTGGTGGGATTCGGAAAGAAGCGTGGACCAAACTCATCTGAGAAGTAAGGAGGAAGTTGCTTGAAGGATGGTTTTTATTTTTTATTTTTACCTTGAGAAATGTATTACTTATTTTGAGTTACTTGATTGATAGAGTGAAAACTTTGGAACTTCTGATTATGGTTCAATTAACAAGTCTTTTTGGTAGTTAATTCCGAACTATGTATTTCATGCTTTCAATTCTCTGGTTTTCCTTGGAAAGGGTTAGAAGTTGGTTCATCGTTTATCAATTAAATCCTAGCGCATCATGTAGTTTGTGCAGTATGTGATTTGTGTGTTCCATTACTCAATTACCGCGAAACTTTTAACTTGTTGGAACTGGCCTATCAGCGAGAACACTTTCCGTTTTTGCAAAGGAGGACATGGTCTGGTTTGCACAATGGGCGGATCATGAGCCAGGTAAGCAGGTTGGAATTGGGTAGTTATCTTGTTTTTAAATCTGATATTTTTTTAGTTGTGTCTGTTCTGGGGGTGGTCCAATTTTGAGTCAATCGATCAAAAATCATGGTCCTATCTGATTAGGAAGGTTTTGATTTGTTTAATTATGGAGATTCTTTATTAGTAATTGATATAGAGATTGTATTTGGTGGATAAAAAGCATAGTTATTAAACCTGGCCATGTAACCTAGCTGGGATGTGCATTTGACCCGCTCAACATGGTCAAAACCCTGCCAAACTCAGGAAAACCTGTTGTGAACCGCAACCCAGTGTTCTGAACCTCAGGGTAGTGAATGCATTACATGACCGCTGATCCATAGTAGTCAGTGTGCTAGTGTACTTACTAATATATGGATATAACTATACATTTTGAATTGTAGTTTTATGTCTAATAAAATATATATTTTATATCTGAAGTTTGTTTAATTGTTAAATGTGTCATTTTACTGTACTTGTTTAAATTTTCATATATTTTATATATTTATTTAATTATGTGCGGTTTAGTGTTTGCCCCTGACGCAATTATCCGAAGGTGGTGTGGCTGGGTCGAGCGATGGATAAAAGTGCTGTGATGGAAGTAGTTCCACGTTTGATCGTAGCACACATGGTCTTGCTCGAGTCTCCTCACTTATTTTTCTAAACTCATTCTTCCAAACTTCCTCGTAACCTTAATTATTAAGGTAAAAGTATATGCTTTTTTAAATTTTAAAACATTGAAGGTATCTATTGTTTTTTTTAAAATCTTATTTAGTAGTAAGTGGAAGTTTAGAAAGATGATTTAGGAGGTTTGCATTACACGAATGACTATAGAGATATTCAAAAGCAATAGAAAGTGAGGATAAGTACAAGACAAAAAAGACTAATTAATAGTATATATCAACATTAAATGATTTGAGATTTTTGACATAGAGATCTATTCCCTTTGTGTATTTGACAATACAAGTGATTTTGATATTATCTTAAACAATTGATTACTTGAATATGAGAGAATTGTTCATTTTTGTACCACTTTAAAGTAGATGATGTAAGAAAGAAGAGCAAATGATACTTACCTAAACCTACCACTTTAGAGTAAATGATGTAAGAGAGAATAAGCAAATAATACTTACCTAAACCTGACTTCGATATTGTCTTAAACAATTGATGACAAAGTAAATGATGTAATAAAGAATGAGCAAATGATACTTACCTAATCCAAAAAGAATATGCTTAGAGCATGTTAAAAATAAATAATGTCTTATTATATCTTAAATTTATTTAGAATGATTTTTTTTTCTTTATATAAGGCACTCCTTGTATGTTTCAAATGCCTAAAAAAGTATGTACTTTTGGTGTTGTATGCTATCAACTGGCTTAGCTAACTGGATGTGACCATAGAGAGATTCATCTATATTCTTCTTTCCTTCTTTTTCTGTTATTATTTGATTTTGTTAATGATTAAAAAATGTCCTAAGATAGATTTGCACAGTGATCGGATGTGTGTTGATTTTTACCATTGATCATGAGGGTGAAAGATAAATATAAGATCTAAAAGACTCTAATAAATAGTAAAAATCACCATAAAATTAAATCGTGATGTGAGATTTTTAATGAGAGGATCCATTCCCTCACACTCCACAACAGGATACCATGCAGATGAGAAGTGACTTTGACCACTCACGTCTTATGCAACTGATGGCTTGTTATATACAAGATCTCTATCCACATATTCAACAAACATACAATTCAGTAGACGGCATTGATATTCAACAAAAGTAACATATAATCTGAAATTCATTCACTCGGCTGATAGGTATATAGGTGTATACAGGAGAGCTTGTTACCCGTATAATTATGATATGATGAAACACAAACCATGTTTCTAGCAATGTCCATTTATTTTATGTGGGACAATAGTACATTTGCGTTCAATACTTCTATCCGGTTAATTGAGACCTGCAATTTGTCTATTTCTCTAGCAAATCAATTTTTTTTTCTTTTCTTTTTGTAGTGAATGAGGCTCTCAAAATGAAAGTTTCTATTTCATCAAACAAATAATCTTTTGTTCAACATGAACCAAAGACCATTTACCTGTTCAAATTAGGAAGATTATTTTAACAACTTTCTTTTGTTGAAATTTCTGTTTTCATTTTCTGATCAAGCAATTTCTGAAAGAAAGTAGTAGCCTGAGAACAGTCGAGGGCCAAATGACTTTGCATCTAAGTTCTGCTTTGCTACACATTGAACAAAACAATAATCTTGAACCTCTCAAGTATGAATTTCCCTTCTTTATACTTCTGCGTTTCCTCATAAGCTTTTATGTATTTCCATCCCAGCTCCTCTCCACAGTCAGAGCAGTACACATCAGCAATTGAGTGAAGACCAGTGATAAGCTGCCTGTCCTCCTCAGGACCAACATTAATGTTCATGGCATGAGAGAACAGAAAAGCTCTGCCACTGTTTGCCTGTTAACTCCTTCAAAATCTTTGGTCAAAAATAACTTTAAACATGTATATTGTGTCATTGAACATCCCCACTTTTTATTAGCACAAAAAAGAATCATGTATTAATATGTTTGGTTTTCAAATCAAAACATTCAGAATCAGTCTAGAGTTTATATAGAAGTGATACACTTTTATTTCTGATGACCGTCAAAACTAATTGTGTGTTTTCTCCCTAAAAACCAAAAGGATTATATATATATACACACACACATCCACACAAGCTTGTGACATAATTTGAAGCATTTTCACTTTATATCAGTTTAACAAATTCAAACTAACTTCTGGTTTAGATGGATGAGCCATAAATATGGCATAAAAGTAGACAACGTGCCAAATTAATTTGCAAAGAAAAAAATACTCACCTGGAAGTCTTTGGAAATGATATCATCATGATAAGCAACATGGTTCTGGCACTTGAAGCAGCAGTATATCCCTGATTCCACGAAATCCACCATTGAAGACTTTGCCTGATACTGCTGCCACCTTAGGTTCAATCAGGCACGGCACCATTTAATGTACAGAAGAAAAAGTTGGGGGTCAAAATCTTGAATTATAATAAAATTTGAGTCCGTGACCAAATTTCCTTTGCCAGAATATTGTAAATTACAGCCTGTAATTATGGGTATGATTTGTCAAACTCAAATGTATAGGAAGCAACCTAGCAATAAGGCTGAAAATGGAAGAACAATATTATATGCAGTACTCAATCAAACTCTGACGTCAATCATTGAGAAATAATTTTAAGACTATGACCAAGATGGGTGGATTTAATAAAGGAACGTTCTTCTTTATTCTATTAGAAAGTATAGACATTTTATCACCCCTCTCACAACAGCTCATAGCGGACTTATAAAGTGTTGTGATCAAGAGGAATAACAAAATATTTACATTTTTTCATATCTTAAAATAGCAAAGTTGTTTAATAAATAAGACTCCAAAAGAGTTGGATAAGAGTTGTTTAGAAATAGCTAGAAGAGAGCCAAATAAGTTTGGTCAGAAAAATGATTCAAATTCTTTATATTAAGTGTTTTGTTTGTTTTGCTTGAAGAGCATCGTGGTCTTCCTTTTAGCAGCAACCCAAAGGCATACAACAAAACGTAAAGCCAAAAACCAGTGATGAGAGATGGATAAACTAAAAAATTAATTTTTCTAACTAATTGAAAAGTCTGGTGTTACTATTCTTTATCATGATTTTTCTTCTAATTTAAAATAAACTGTCCTTTTGGTTATGTTCATTTATGAGTTCAGTAGTGCTAGCCTGCCCCAGGGGCTATAGGTACATGTATATGTATATAATATAACAAAATAGAATGGAAATATACACAATGATTGTGAGTGGTGCAAGAGCATGAGAGAGGGGTTACGGTTTGGCTGGGAAAACCAACTACCATGCCCCTAATAATTAAAACAATGTCCGGGATATAAATGCACAGTAATTTAAGGTGCGTTATAATTATCATATGTTTGTTTCTGATAATAGCAGTTGTTCTAAAGTAATTTCTACGGGGAATGGGTTTAGGTGGATGGGAAAGTGCGGAAATTCCAATACAATGTTTCTGGTGTGAGAAAGTGACAGTAAAATGTATTTGTAAAGGCACTTTAATACTTAAGTAAGCACAAAGTTTTAAGTAAGTATTTTAGAATTGAAATAAGTGATAGTTTTTAGAGCTAAGTTAGGTCGGCTTGTTTAAGATAAAATCGTATGAAATTTAAATAGTAATTCCACCTATTTCAAAATAAATCCGTTATAATGAACTTGTGTTTATCTAGTGTCGTTGCTATTTTCTTATATAATAAGCGCAACGACCTACTTGAGGTCGGACATCGGTTTGGCCAACCCAACCCAGACTCGTGTCATGCTTAGTATTTTCTAGAGTTTTACCCTAAATTAGTCCTCAAGGTGTTAGACTTTGTCAAATCTCATGTGTTGAATTTTGTAGGACCTGGAGAGGTTGGGCCTAGACGCTAGACCTCGCCAAACCTCGAGGAGTTAAACCTTGTCCAACCTTGACGTGTTGGAGTTGAATATATAGCCCGTAACAATAGTACATTATGGTAAGTCATGTATGTTCTCAAAAGGAGGAGTTATGTATGGACCAGATTTATGTGATCAAAAGTAGATATACCAGTAATGTATGCCTACATCTATCACCCTTTACTATTTTTTTTTTCATTTTTATTTTATTTTAATGCTTGAAGAAGGAGATCATTGCCCCATTTTCTTTGTCTCAGTTGCTGCGACAACTATAAAATCAAACAAATCACCCATAATTCTCCCCAAAATCAACGTTACATACAGCAGGTTTTGATTTGGAGAGACAAGAAAGCGCTATGAAATGATAAGTTTCAAAAGACACAAATAAAGAAACATATTTTATGGCATAGTTTTTAGAAAAGTCAAGCTACATGTTTTCTACAAATTTTTGTATTGACTTGGTTTTCATTAACCCACAAAAATTTCAAAATCGCATTCTCCAATATATACCAAAGATCAAACACACAAATGCACACTATCTCTTGTTCATACTATGTCTTGGCAAAATAGCATGGAGCTTCACCAATCTGAATTAAAATTCTCTTTGGTTCTTTGAACGGTAATATTAATTTTAGTTTGCTTGCCGCAAACACGATATTTGTAAAAGTAGCAAGTATCACGAAAGTTTAGAATCAAAACTTTCCTCGATCCTTCGAATAGTAGTAAACTTGACTCTAATTTGCTTCCAGCAAATACAATGTCAACAAAAATAGCAAGTAAGGTAGGGTGGCGGTTGATACTTTATATATTTTTATGTGATTATGATTAGAATTTTTATTTTTAAAACTCATATAAAGTATTTTAATTTAATAAGTTGATGGTAAAGTTAGAGTTAACTCAAAATCATACCTTCTTTTTTTTTTTTTTTTTACGCGAGTAGCAATCTTGTTCGAATACCAGGTGCACATAAATGTGGGAAGACTGATTATTTAATTAAATGTTTGATTTTTTGTGTTTGAAATTATTGTAGGTTTTCATTTCAAAAAGAAAAAAAAGAGAAGAGTTTAATTTTGATGTACCGATAACGTAAAAGATTTTATACAGTCGTCCAATCAATTCTTTTGTGTGATAGTGGATCATGTTTGCTGATTTTTCTATACAAAATTAGATAACAGTGTAAAACTCTTTTACAAGATAAACGCATTCAAATTAAATTAAAAAAGAAACTAGTGTTCTTCTTTTCCTTTCTTTTTAACTTGGTGGTAAGTTTTACCACTTTGAGCCCATGAATATAGTTGAGGCCCATAGTAAGTTAATGAGAAAATTAGAGGCCCAAATAGTTGACAGCATAAAATGCTCAAAAATTTGGAAACATGTCACGCACAAAATTGGGTTCCGCACGCAGACTTGTCTTCACTTCAGGTCAGTGTATTCTGGTAAGTACTGAATCTGAATTACTCCACACTAGAGACTTAAGAAAATCTTGATTAGGATTAAGGGAAGTTTTCAATTTATAAAATTAAGGGGGAAAAAGTGATGAATTTATTTAATTTAACCCAGATTTTGGCCTCTCTTCCTCTCAGCTGTAACATCCGCCGTCTTCTTTCTCCTCCCGTAGCGTCGCCACCGTTCCGTCTAGGTTTCCGTCGGCGAGAGAAAATGCCAATTGCGTATTAGAGAGTTGTGAAATCTTGTTACTGATCGGCATTGGTTCTATATGCATCTTTGTGTTTGTTTCTCTGAAACGGATTGTTGTTCATTGGCATTGAAATTTGATTATCGATTGTATCATGTTATAAATAGCTCATTTTTTGTTTCGCGGAATTGCAGCTTCTGTTCATGCACCGATCCGTCCTAATTTAATTCACGCAAGTTATTGTTAATTGAAAAATAATGCAGTGATGATGGTGCTTGTGCATTAGGCTTGTTATTAGAACATGGAGTTTTGCCCAACATGCGGCAACATGCTGCAGTATGAACTGCCTTGTATGGGTCGCCCCTCAAGATTTTTCTGTCCTGCTTGCCCTTATGTTTGCTACATAGAGAACAGGGTAGGAGAAAATTTCAATTTTCCTTCTTGTCTGTGTTTAATGTTCTTATGTGCTTGCTCATGGTTTTAAATGTTTTTCACTTTGCAGGTTAAGATCAAGAGAAAGCAGCTTTTGGTGAGGAAAGAGATAGCGCCTGTTATCTCCCATGACGACTTGAAGAATGCGCCCACAACCGAGGGTACTTTTCTTTTCTGCTCATTCTTTTGCTCTTCTGCAAATAGAAATTATATTTGGGAGAATTACAATTTAGTGTTTTCCATTAACCATATTTAGAGTTCAGGATACTTTAAGCGCTTGAAAGATTAATCAAGTCAATGTACTTTCCATCTTTTTAATCTTTTAGTTAATCATCTTATATGCTCTTCTGGATATTTTAAATTGTAATTCTCTCATTACTTTGATCTTTAACTTGTGAGCTTGTGACAAACAATAGAGATTTGGTGTTGATTATTTCTGGAAAGAAGTATCATTTGTGTGAACCAGTAGTACCACTTAGTAACACCAATGTAGTTGAGCTCTGAAGATAAAATGTCAGAGTACAACACTTACCTAAGGACATTTTCTTGTGTTGACGGTGGCCCAGACCAAACATACTAATAAGCAGAGAGAAATTAGAATCAGAACACACTTGTATAAGGGGCTTCGGTGTGTAACTATTTCTTTAACCCCTGCTCAATTTCCATAGGTGCATGTTAAAGTTTGTAGGTTTAGGTGTCAAAATGTGAAGTTGCCACTAGCAGATTCTTCTATAGCAGTCTTTTGTGCTGATATTGTTGTTTTATTGTTTATGGCATCTTTGTTGTTGTCAATACATGTCAAATTTTTATGATTTGGATGAGGATGATGTGTCTAAATGCAAGATTTTATCCCGATACTTTTATATTACAAATTTGAGTTTTTAGAGTAGGGAAGCTGAAGCTGTGTGCTCTGGTTCTGTTTCAAACTCGAACATGCACAGAACCTATCTTAAGTAATTCACCAGATTGCTGAATCATAACTACCACACTAATTATGCTCAGTTGTGTCAGTTTGCATATTTCAGTTGGCTTATCAACAACACCTGAATCGGATCATTTTGAGTTGATTTTCTTGGCACTAAGTGTGTTTCTGTACATAATGATTATGATTTTGGGGGGTGGGGTAGTTGATTCTTAAGTTTGAGAACATTTTCATTGTTTGGATTTTGAACTGACCTCTTTGACCTCATTGGAAACTATAGTTGTTTACATAACAACCTTTAAAAAAATTACTTCTTGCCAATGCAGTTTTTTTAAACGATGAGGGCTAGTTATGCATTCCTGGACTCTTTTGTTCTTTCTTTCTCTTCCTCTCTTATTATGCAATCCTTGATTCTTTCGTTGTTTCTTTTTATCATCCTCCCTTTTTCTTTCTCGTTTTCTTACTCCTATCATTTTCTTGCAGTGCCATGCCCAAGATGCAACCATGATAAAGCTGCTTACACAGAATTTCAGACTCGATCAGCTGATGAGCCAGCAACTATATTTTACTTGTGCTTGAATGAGAAGTGTAAGCACCAATGGCGTGAAGATTAACTGCATACTTATTCAATTTATTCACTTTTGTGTTGGCCAGAGACAGAGAAGCTTTCAACTTGTTTCTAACAGGGTATATTTGCAGCTAAGAGGGTTTTTGGTGTGTTTACCTGATCTTATTATTTTGGCAAATAATTACATAAGATTTACATTTTTCTCATTTTTGTCATCAAAGACGATTGGTTTAAAAGATTGATAAATTGGGATGGCAATGAAAGTTAAAAATTCCGCGTGTATTCCATATTAAAGATTCAAAATTGCCTATAAACAAAAAAGTTCATATGTCAGGCATTCTTGATCCCCTCTTCTACGCACGCAAAGCCTCATTGGAGTTCCCCCTATTGTTATGTATTCCTATTGAAATTCATTTCAATTCATCTATGTTTGCTACTGCCACTTACCGTATTCCTTGAGGTATCAAAGTCCTCTCCTTTTTTAAAAGGAAAATGAATGTGTTATGTTATTAGCTAACCATTTATATATATATATATATATATGATATTTATCTTATCTCACTATCTATAATAAATGATGAGATGATGAATATAACTCTCTCTTCTTCAAAAGGAGAGAATTTTAATATTAAAAATGATCATTTGTATATCATATATTGAGATTTTAGAACACTCTAATGTGAAAAATTAGTTTACCAGTTTATGATTTACATCTAGTTCACAAACTTCGTTTATCTACCTAGTCCAACCCTCAAACGATTTTGTTTTAAACAAAAAGGAAAGTGAAAAGATTGCAATCACTTGTGGAGAACTTTCAAATAATCATTCTGAAAGAGAGGTCGGAGGCTTGAAGGAGGCTCCTCTAGAATGACTAAATTAACATGTTCCAAAGCCTCCACTTTAGCCAAGAAATTTGCACATGAATTATCTTCTCGAAGGGTGTGAGTGAGAGAGATTTCACAATCTTGAGAGAGCCAAACCTAATCTCAGAGATGATAGAATGGTGGGAGTGATAAGCAAAATCTGAAGCACCGTACTCTTTAGCAAGCCTCACCACTTCCATAACGTCCGTTTCACACAAAATGCACCAAATATCCCCAAAGCAAGCAATGCGAAGACCATGTAACAAAGCATATAGTTCCGCATGCAAATTTCTTATTACCCCCAACGCTACCCTGCAAACCAAAAAGCCAACGACCATGCCAATCACGGACAAGGCCGCCAAAGCCCGCATGTCCGGGATTACTAAAAGAGCTCCCATCAACATTAAGTTTAACAACATTCTCGAGAGGCCAAGGCCAAACCCTTGAATGTTTTCCGCAACATTGATTACTTCAAAATCACCAAAAAGTAAAAATGTTAACATAATGGAGAATAGCCATATCGGCAGGATGAAAACACTTAAGTGTATCAAAACTGAAATCTTTCAACTAAAAACTACATAATGTCCAGAGCAAATAAACGGTTGGAGAAAACCCATTTTTGCATATAATGCAAGTGAAATAAAATCTCCGAAACATTAAAAGTAGGTTCAGTCGGAGTAAGGACAGTGGCTTCGACTAAAAAGAGCCGCATCCAAATTCCAACATACAAATTAACTTGTAATATCACAACCTTTACAACAAGGAAATAACTTGGACAAGGGGGAAAGGGGGATGAACCAACGAGCTCAAAATCAATGAACATCCATTTTCTTTTTGGCCATCCATCTCTTTCTGGTGGCTTCCAATGCCTCCAACTTCTTCCTAGAGAGTTCTTGAAACCAATGCTCATAATGTGACTCAATTTCTTCAAGTTCATGCTTTAGCTCATGATCAATGTCTTTGTCGGCTAACGACAGAGAAGAACAGCTGCTTGTCAAGCTCAGAACATTAGACGATTCCCAAGAAGCTAGGTTTGTAGAGGGCGGGTTCTTTGAGAATTCACTTAGCACACTGCCTTCTCCAGCAATGCAGCCTGTAGTTTGCATCTTACAGCCTTCCCAAAATGTATCTCTAAGCTCAAGTTCAAAGGGGGACCAACTTAATCCTTTACAGCTCCCATCAACATCGGAATCGAAGCAGTTGTCACTTTTCATGCAAGTGTCTTCAATGACTATCTCGGAAGCCGCTTGTGAATATTGATCTTCCAAGCTTGCCAAACTAGGAGAAGAATTATACCCACCCCAAAAAGTAGCACTATCATCATTTTTGAACATGCAACCCACCTCAGATGTATTAAAACCTGCTCTTGGAGTCGAATTAAAACCAGAGAATCTATCTTGATCCAAAACATATTCAGAAGGACCACTAGTTGGGACGGAGCCCCATTGGCATGGCATTACAGTTTGGCCATCTACAATTGTTGGAGATCCACTGCACTGACTAAATCCTTCACCCGAGGAATGGTCAGATGAGGACTTCCACCCAGGTACAAGTTTCATTATCAAGTAATCAATAAGCTCGGCTATGAAGGCTACATCATGATCTGACAGCTCCAAATTTTCAACCATCTCTGATGCCACGGATGCTGCAGTGTCCGAATCAAGATAAAATTGAAAATGTATGTTCCTTACTTGACCTACAAGTAACAGAAGAACCAAGTTGTTACAACATGGAGGATGAAATACTTAGTATCAATTCAATATAACTGCAACATGGAAGCATTTGAAAATGAGTTCACATCACTTACTGACCCCCATCCCCACACCTTTCCCATATAAAAGAATTAAAAAGATAAGAAAGAAGTGGAGGAGGAAGAGTAGAGCATATGATCACCAGATAAATCAGCAATACGCAAGATTAATGATACTGAGTTTTCATCAGTTTTGATCCCTTTCAATCTGAACTCATTGTTCTTATATGTCCTCTCAACTTCAAGATCTGGACAACGTGGACTTCCCTGGCTGCTTTCAGCTGAGGTACTCAAAGACATCTTTTTGTAGTCAACATCAAGGTCCATAGATAACTGGGTAGGCTTGAAGTGATCTGTAGCTTTTGAAGATTTATTAGGTGAGTGAGGAATAATGATTGGATCCTTGAGACTCTCGACTTGCAAAAATGGGTCTTTAAGAAGCTCCTCTGCAGATAATCTCTCAGATGCAGGAACGAGACATTTCTTGATAAACTCCTTAATTTGGGGATCGCTCACCCTTGTAATGGAAGCAGGTCTGATGCCCTGCAATGAAATTAATAAGAATATAGAAGAAATAAGATTGAAGTTGTTCATATCATAAGCCTGCAATCATAAGGGTATATCAATCGTTGCTATATTTACCGAGATAACTTTCTTATAAATTTGGGCAGGATTTTTGCATTCAGTGTACGGGTACTCAAAAGTAACCATCTCCAACAAGCACATCCCAAAAGAATAGACGTCAACAAGTTCATTGTATTCCTCTTCATACAGTTCTGGAGCCATAAACTCAGGGGTCCCTTATAGAATAGAAAAAAAATGAGAAACAAACATAGGGTTAATATGACAAAAATTTGAAAACATCACATTCAAGGAAAGTAATGTTACCAATAACACTTCGAGCAGTTGGTTGTTGCATGACAGTTGCCAAACCAAGGTCTCCTATCTTAACTTCTCCCTGATTCCCATTTACGAAGATGTTGTCACATTTCAAGTCTCTGTGAATAATAGGTGGCTTGTGACTGTGAAGATATACTAAGCCTTGAAGAATCTGTCTAGCCCAACCTTTTATGGCTTTCATGTCAACATATCTATGCTTCTTGCGGTATCTGTTAGCCAAAAGTGTACACAGTTTTGTATGTGCATAATAATGCCAGACAACATAAAGGAAAAAGGGGCAAAGAGTTAAGAGAACATACTGCCTTAAGTTTCCAGATGTGAAGAGCTCAGTAATAATGTTAACACTTTTCTTATTATCATCAATCCATGAATTATAGAACTTAATGATGTTTTCATGTTTCAAAGACTTCAATAAGTTAACTTCAGAATATAACTTTGAAATATCATCTGATGATTGCAAGAGTTCATCAATCCTGACTTGGTTCCAAGCAACTTCAATTCCATCAACTTCATCAAAGCCCCTATAACTGCACGAAGAGAAAGAGTGAGCTAAGTGCATTAAATAGCTTGCTTTTATCACCACAAGAGTTATTAAATATTATTGGACACAAATTTTTCTTAAAGAAATATTTATCAGAACGTAACATGTGAAGTTAATCCCAAACAAAATCAGAAAACTATGAAATATGAACAAAATATAATGAACTAGAGATTACAAGGGGAAATAGAAAATCAAGTATTAGAATCATACACAGTCTTGAAAGCACCCTTGCCCAAGATTTCATTGTACTGTGAAAGAAAAAAAGAGAAAACAATTAAAAAAAATAAAGAATAAATGAATCATAGAATAAAATAAAAATAATCCTCAGGGTCAACATAAGCAGATTGTAACTATTTGTGGCTATCCTTAACTATGCTTTACCAACAGGAATTCCTCCACAACAATGACGATATATATTATTAAATCATGAATATGATAGAAAAGGTTTTATTATTTCTCATGAAGAATGACAATCAATATCAGGTGTGGTTTATTAAAGCAAAAGTTAAACATGGCGAATCTATCTTTCTCAATGGTATCAAGATAATTCATGGAGGCAGACTAAACCTTATTCTCAAAATGATGACAATAGCCTCAAGCTCTAAACAAGTTTCCCTAGTTCAAAATGAAGGGCATGATGCAATTAGGTCCGTTATATACATTTTCAAGAATGTTCGAGAGACTGAGACCAATTCAATTTATCCACCTCAGCTTATAATCGAACTGTTGCACAGTAGTAACGTAGCCAATCAATATAGATAACTTTTGTCCAAATGCCAATAAGTTATACACCAACAAATAATGGATACGCAACAATGCAATGCAGAAGACATTGGAAATGTTCCTAATCCCTACACCTCAACTTGTTCATTTTCACCCTTAGGCCTTGTGAATTGTGATTATACTTTCAACCTCAAACCAAACACAATATCACATACAAAACATCATCCAGCCACCAACCCTTTAGCATATTGAATCAAAAATAGCCAATGAATGAATGCACAAAGCTATCATACCCGAAGATACCGGCCAGTAGGATCTTTCTCTACAAAGTCTTCCTCGAAATCATGAGGGTCCTTCGCCTTGAATCCATTGCTCACAGGCAATGCCGACACAGCTCCGGAATCCATTCTAAGGCTGAGATTCCAAAAACACCAAGGATCTACCTTTTTATTTCCTTTTCTTTGCTTTGGAGTGATTGAAATTTTTATTTTTTATTTTATTTTTTGTTACTCAAATAACGTGGGGTCAAAGGAGTCGCTGATCAGCTCCAACAGGGATGATGAATGAACATGAACAACAAGCCTCAGAGAAAGCTTGGGAATCAATGGAAAACGATTCGAATGCCGATAGCATCATGTATCGGCATCGGCATTCGATGACAATGGTTTGAGGCAATGAACCTAAATCCAAAACCCCACCTTCCATATCGTAACAAAAATTCATCTTCATACAAAACCCAAAACAACCTTCCTATCACAATCCATTCTTTTCACCAGCCCAGGTACCAAAACCTAAAAAGGATCAAAATTGAACAGATGGGTATCCCGTTAGACCCTCTGCTGAGAAGTGGGGGTAAAAAAAAAAGCTTTTGAAAATAAATATCTAAACTAAAAGAAAAGAAAGGGGGGAAATTTTAGCTAGAGGGTTTGGTACATTGGTTTGTTTGGTAAATGGCTGATAATGAAGAAAGAGAAAGTGGAACTGATTCTAGGAGCTGAAGAGAAGGTGAGAATGGACAATTGTGCGGTAATCAGAGCAATTATCTATTTAGAGAGCTTCTGTTACGGAAGGGAGAGAATAAAGAACACTTTGTTTGATTCTATTGGTTTTGGAGCGAAGAGAAGAAAGAGGTTCGGTATGAACGGAAGGAGATTTGAATGGAAACTGCAAAACGACGCCGTGGTATCTGTTAGGTTAGGTACCATAAATATCGCATCGTATCACTTACCAAGTCATTAATGGATCTGATTTGGATTAAAAGATCTACTTTAGAAGATCTTTTTCAACGGGATATTTATTAATCAAGATATTAAGGCTTGACAGGGTGCTCTTACTCTCACAAAATAAAAATTAATTTTTTTTGTGTTTAGTAAATAAAATGTAGATGTGTTTTTGTTATTGACTTTTGTTAATGATACTATTAGAGACTTTTATGAGTATTTTTTTGAGTTGATTCATGTTATTAAAATATTAATATATTTTTAAATTTTAATATTTTTTTATATTTATGTTTATTATAGTAATATTAGATATAAAAAACACATTTAAATTATATTTATCAAACACTACTCTTGTAACTTTTACTTATTAAGAGCTACTTTCTTTTATCACATAATACTACTCTAGTTTTTTAAGAACAAATTTTAGAAAGTCAAATAACGTAGTAATTCTAAAAATGTCATAACAATACTTAACTAAGCCTAAGCAAAACATGATAATGTGCTTATTATATGAGGAGAATTTTTAATTGAATGTTAGAACAAGAATGAATTCCTGGTACTTTTCATACCTATTAGTTTTGTCTTAAAAGATTTTGTATACGTGGATTTAATTATTATGTACTGACAATATAAAACGGTTTTATGTAATTATATTTAATAGGAAGGAAGGAAATTTTCATATCATCGTGGGCAATTAGATATACATATGATGATATAACCGCTTGCTTGATTTCTATTGAATGATAATATAAAATCACTTTGTATTGTTAATGTAGAGTAATTAATCCTTATAAAACTATTAACATCATTACTTAGATATTACAAATTCGCTTTAGTGAAGTGCTTCTCCAAGAGATACATGAGTATTGAGTAGCAATAATAAAATGTTGGTCTGGACAAAAGAGATTCATATTATGTAAGTATGTGGTCTTAGATAGAGATATCCATTGTGTCATGTTAACTTGTGAATCCATGAGTTTTGGCTCAACACAACCTACTTAATACTAGTTGTGTTAGGCTTGTTAAGGTATAAATTGAGTTGAGTTTATAAAATTTTTACTCGTACACACCCAACCTAACTCATCTTTTTTTTCCTTGACTAGTGTAAAGATTTTTTTGACCAATTATATTTTTAATTCCATTCCAAAAAGACTTACATTATTCATAATTTAATGTAATGACTTTTTTCTTTTAGGCTTAATAGATATTTGTTTTTCTATTAAAACATGGCATGCCAATGTGCCACCATTCCATTATAATATTATAATACGAAGTAAATTTCTAAATTTGTCTCAACGATGGTAGTGTTATTCAAGTTCATCCTTGAACTATGAAAATAACAAATTCGTCCCCAAAATTGGCATTTGTGTATCAAATTCGTCCTTAGAGTCAAGGATCCAAAGACGGATTTGATGGACAAGATGCTAACTTGGAAATGAATTTTCTATTTTTCAAAGTTCAAGGACAAATTTGACTAATGCGGCTAACATTGGTGAGAAATTTAAAGGTTTACTCTTATAATATGTCCTGACGATAGGAGACTATTAATGAACAACTCATATTTTATTTTTTTTACATTCAAAGTTGTCTTTCAAAGTTTTGATAGTGAAGCAAAAAAAAAAAAAAAAACTACATGATTACCTTTTTGAATTGTTGTTTAGGAACCTTAAAGTAGAGAGCAATTGTTTAGAAGTTATCTAAGTCACACGCTTTGATGAGAAGCACTCTTCATACTTTGTTTTAATCGTAGATAGGGGTGTCAAAACGGGCAGGCCCGACCCATTAAGGCACGTGGGCCTAAACGGACCGGGCAAAAAATATGCATATTTTTCAGGCCTGGCTCGTTTATGGTCGGTCTGCGGGCCTAAACGGGCCGCCCGCCAGCCCGTTTATTTTTAAAAAAAAATTTTAAAAATTTAAAAAAAATTCAAAAAAAAGTATTTAAAATTTTTTAAAAAAAAATTCACGGGTAAACGAGTCAGCCCGCTGGCCAAACGGGCCGGGCCTAAATGGGTCGGTCCAATTTTTTTTCAAATTTTTGCGAGCTTATTTTTTGCATGTAAAGCCCGTCCATTTAACCAGTTAAACGGGCTGGGCCCATTTTGACAGTCCTAATCGTAGACAAATAATGTAGATCCCTAGGATAAGATTTTGATTATTGTCGCTTTTCCCACACTAAACGGGTATACAATGTAGCTGCACATTATTTAGCAAAATTTGCTTGAATGTCCTCCAAAATGTTTCCTCTTATGTCTTTCAAGAGTGTATTCGTTTAAACCCTCATTATTAAAAGAGCCCTCTTCCACGTAAAAGAAAAAAAATTAAGTTTTTAGTCCCTGTAATATGAAAAAGTTTGGTTTTAGCCCCTCATTACAAGTTTTAGTCCTTGTAAAATGTGGAAGTTTGATTTTAGTCCTTGTGGACGGTTGAGGATGGACGGTGATGGCATATCAGTTAACGTCGCTGACGTGGAGTCACACGTGGACCCTCTACGTGGCATAACCCATTTTTTACCTTGGATCCGAACCGGTCTGACCCGACCCGGTTTGAAAAAAAAACCCCCAAATTTTAAAACCTAAATCCCCAAATTCACTCCCTTCCCTCTTCTTCTTGGATTTCCCACTCTGCCTTCTCCTCCTCTGCTTCCCACCCTCATCCCCTAACCCCACAACATCCTTCTCTTCCCGGATCTCAACCTCCAATCGCCGCCTTGACCGCCGCAATGAGTTCCTGGGCGACCCAGTGCCCCTCCGCTCTTGCACCGCCGCCTCAGCCCCCCAGCAGCAGACTCGGGCACCTCCTCAGCATTGACACGGGGCTTGGACTTCCTCACCGGTGAAGGGGAGAGCAAGAGCAGCTCCCTCATGGGAAGACAGTAGCTGCTACTGCTTTTGTTATTTTTGGTGGGAGATCTGAGGAGAGAGAGAGCCGAAGGAGACGACGATGGCGGCGGCGGTTTCAGAGTTGTTGTTGACGAACGAACAAGATCAAGTGAGATCTGAAGTGGCTCTTCAGTTTTAGTTCTCCCGTTTTCATCGACGCGAGCAAGCGAGATGAGGACTTGGTTCTAGACCTGGGGTTAGAAAAAGAGTAACGGTTGTGGTGGTAATAAGAGGGTGCAGAAGAAGGATCCATTGAATTATTGGATTTTGAGTTGAATTGAGTGTTTGAGTAATGAGTGGAATCTAATTTGGTTGGGGATTTAGGTTTAAATTTGGGGTTTTTTTTTTCAAACCGGGTTGGGTCAGACTGGGTCGGATCCAAGACAAAAAAAATGGGTTACGCCACGTGGCGGGTCCACGTGTGATGCCACGTCAGCGACGTTAACTGACACGTCATCACCGTCCATCCTCAACCGTCTACAGGGACCAAAATCAAACTTCCACATTTTACCGGGACTAAAACTTGTAATGGGGGACTAAAACCAAACTTTTTTCGTATTACAGGAACTAAAACCTTAATTAACCCAAAAAAGTATATTGGATTGAGGTGACGTGAATATTATTATTAATTTATTATAATTCTACTTAATATAAATATAAGGAAAATGATTAGAAAAGTTTTTGATAGTAAATAGTGTGGGTCTTAAATTCTTTTGTTCCTCCATCTTGCAATGTCCTTTTCTTTTTCTTTTTCTTTTTTTTATAAAAAAAACTAGCGTATTCAACATATCATTTAAACCCTCATTTAATCAATGACTTTATGATCTGCAAAAAGTTGTCATGTGTCGGCATTGCTTTGTCATCCCTAACTGAGTAAAAATTTTCATCTCCACATGCCATGCAAATACCTGTTTCTACCAACGCATGATCTAGATTCCTTAACCCCAGTGAGGAAGCAGTATATTTACTATTCCGCGACTGCAGTACATGCTTTCTAGGAGTTAGAGGTGGAACTGGTGGCTGGCATAAATGTGTAGTCCTAAATTCTTTGATGTTCCTCTAAACAAATCTGTTTTCACTTGGCTATTAGGATGCTAATTTTTCCTTATTCAGGTTCATTTGATATCCTACAGTAAAATACCAATTTCATGTAAGACAATGGATCAGTTAGAATGACAACTGATTTCAAATGATAGATACTATTATCAATATCTGATAGGTGTTAATAATGAACTTAAAGTTATAAGTTCTAGGTATCATACCCTCCCCAACTTCTGCCATAGGTCTTCTACAGGGAGTAAATTCAAAGTTGCTAGAAATTTTGCGATGATAGATTGAGTTATTTACTAATTGCTGATCCATGTTTGTTATGTTGGCATTGCCTGGAATAGCAGAAGTGAAGGAAGTATTTAATTCAATGCGAATTTAACGAAGGTAGTTAAATATAAACTCAATTTTAATATGATTTCATACATAATCAAGCCTAACAAACTATGTTCAAAACTAACTTCAATTGCATAAACATATAAGCAGCGGGAAAACTTAACCTTGTCCTCTCCACGTGTCATTTTTCTGTCATTTTGAGCAATTTTCTTTTCATCAACTTTCATGGCAAAATAAATTGTTGCTACATAGATAGGTGGTTAAGCTCTGAATTAAAATATCTTCTAACATGTGACATGTCTAAATAATACCTGTCAGAATTCATTCACAGTGTTTCCTCAACTGACCTAAGCTAAGGTGACAGATTAGTAAACAATGTTGGCTCCATCTATCTAAGATTACCTTTAAATTTAGTACGTATGCGGACAAAGATGACATTATTATATGGATACTATAAGAAATGTTAAATTGTATATTGCATACAAACCTGACACGCAGCTTTGGATAATTAATGAATAAAACCTGCTTGAGCACTATGTAATGTTACTCAAACAATTGGATTTGAATAAAACCTGCTTACTCTAGCAAGTTGACATTTGTTTGTTCATAATAGGTCTCATATAATTCTAAGATCTATCCAATGGTTTGACTAAAATTACTATGTGTATGGTACCATAAAATATAAAATATTCACAAATAAATCATTAAAAGAATAATTTATTAATTACCCACAAATTTGCAATAAACATGCTACAATTAGCAAGAAGGCTTCTTACTTATTATTAATACATTGTGCTCAAGGAAACTACTGATAGCTCAAATTAAATGTAGAAAGTGAATTGTTTATGTATTAGGAATGACTGCTACGTTGCAATGGACTCTACCTTTCAATCTAAATTAAGGGCTTAGATCAAAATCTCATAATAGAAGATCAATTATGTTAGCTCTGCTCTTGATTTCTACAGAAGACTAATTCAGCAACATCTATTTTTATTCATTGTAACATAATTATAAATTTAAAAATAACCATGCCATTTTTACTTGTAGAATGTATGGCTTCTTTATTAATTAACTTGAACACTAAGGCAAATGTATAAAATGATGTATGTGAGTGAATGTCATGTACCTGCGGAAAAATGTAGTGCAGTAAAATATTTCAAATAATAAATCTTGGAATTATGCACTAAGTAACTATCATTGCCAAGTCCATAAGTTTCATAACATTACATATTCATTTGATAATCTAATAACACCATTACAAAGTAGGACTACATTTATATGGTAAACCTAACTGTCAGAGGCATTACATGAATCAAGGATTGCAGCCTCTTCAATACACACATTGATATAGACCCTTTTGTAATACATTGATTAAGGATGATCACCAATGATGGATTAAGTTATAAGCATAGATACTTGTCTCTAGTGTGGTTAGAAAGGGTTTGGCATAGGGTGTTACCGATAAAATATGCCTTAAACCTATCCACAAAGAGACAAGAAGGGGAACTATGAGGGGCCATGGATTGGAGGGCTTTGGATCTTGCCCCACATCCCAAAGATGTCATGGGATCCATTTCAAGGCATTTTGGCAGCTGTTAGAACTTAGGGAGCAAGCAAATGGATACGCCCTCGCAGCCACTGAGATTGACACTTGCAACAACCTTCAAAATGTGGTCTTAGAGGGCTCTTTTGGACGCCCTCTGACAACCTGCTAAAGGTGCAGCAAGGATTTAAGACTTTACACACTTTAGGAACCCATCACAATAGCCTAGTAAAGAAGGACAAAAAGTGAGTTTGTTTATACTAGGAAGATGGTGTAAGAAATCTGCATTAAGGCAGAGTTTGAGAGTAACATATCCTAGTTCAGGCTACAGGCAGAAGGACCTATGCAGCAGATGGCCTTGACCTAGAGCCTTGAAAGTGACGTATCAAGAGCAAACCCCTAGAAAACCAAATGGCATCCTTGGAATGAGAAAGGGGAGAGGAAAAAGAAGGGAATCAAATGCAAAAGAGAGGGATTTTTAGGAGAGAAAGAGATAGAAAGAACTCAAGAGAAAAACAAGGGAGAACACACATACATACACCAGAAAACCCAGAAACCAGAAAAAATACGCCCGCGCTAGAGGGCGTATTCAGGAAACACCAGAAATTGCTTGCTCCCAAGCTCTATAGCAGAAGCCACCTACACAAGGGCTTGGATTGAAGGACAAGGTTGTTCACTCCTCACAATCCAACTCTCATAGCCCCCATTTTCCTGCCCTCCCACTTCCTTTTTTCCTTCCTCAAGTCTCAAAACAAGCTTACGAACTCATAATCTCTCATTTCCTCACTTTCATTCTTATGTTTTAAACTTGTTTACCAAAACGATTTAAATCACACATTGATCACAACATCATCACAAAATAGTTCCATCCAACAATACTCATAGTAAACCATGATCCTAACCCAAGAACATGGAAGCAAAATGTGAAGAGACACCTTAGTCTACTACAAACACATCCTAAATAAACTTAACATATTACTAATGCATAAGCAAACACTTAAAACACCCTAAGATTGCTAGTTATTATGATAAAGAAGCAATAAACTTGAGTAGAATTGGAGTTGCTAAAGCTGTTCAAGGGTTATACATCTTAGATTTTCCCAATTCTTGATCATGTTAATAATGCTGCTGTTCATACTGTTCTTGCAGCTAATTTCAATCTTTGACACTTTAGGCTTGGCCATGTACCATTTCAACTTTTGAAAGCAATGCAAAATCATGATCCTGTTATAGATGTTTCTAATGCTTCATTTCCCTGTCACATTTGCCATTTTGCCAAACAAAATGCCTTACCTTAATTTAAATCGTTATGTTGCAACATGGGACTTAAAAGAGAGAACTTCCCCATTATATAGTTGGTTTAATCAAAAAGTCACAAGTGATTAACTTGTGTTACAAAAAGCAATTCCAACAAGTGCATGGTTAAGTTAGCAAATTGTGCCTTACGTTAATCCATATAATGTAATACTTGTTAAACTTATGAAATTAGTAAGATATTTTGATTCATGTCCAAGCAATGAACCTCTATTTTAGTTATTTGCTACTGACTATAAGGGAGGCTCCAAAATTGATATGTTTATGTGTTAGTTAGCATCAGTAGAGTTATTGTTGCCCGTGTGCAACAACAAAAAATATGATGGTCAAAGTCACTCCAATTAAGTTGTTTAAGATAAAGTTAACTAATTTTTTTATGATAACATTGTATGAAGCACGCGAGCTGATTACTTGATTTCCCATAAATTTGTAAAATTGATTGGTTAGATTAGATTATTTGTTGCAACTAGTAGATAGTATTCATGAAAAATTGGTTGTCTAGTTTGTAAAGCACAACTTATCCTTCACTATCAAGAACTTAACTCTAATTTCAAGATGGATAGGAGACTTCTTTCCATGCTAGAGATATCCATGGAATGTAACCTTCTAGCTGTTTCCTAGTCTAAGAATGCTCTAACAACACAAGCAATCATTCTACAAACAGCAACATCAATTTTTATAAGCCAACATCAAGTAATAAAAAGGTTAAAATGTTTTTAATCTCTCAAAAATTTTAAATTTTGTATTTTACCTCTTAAAAAATTTTGTTAGGAAATCGTCCCTCTAATTTTTTTTTTTGGTTTTAGTCCATGCGACCAAGTTGGACTGTTAACTGCTGACATGATCGTTAACTTGGCCACGTGACAGACCACATGTCCACACAAAATTAACATGTGACATTACATGTGGCAAAGCCAAATGTTAGGGTTAAGGGAAGTCTCATTTGAGCTTGAGTTCATTGGTCGATCTTTGCAATGTTTACTTGAGATAGCCCGACCTGTAATTTTTATAGGGTGAATAGGATATGAAGATATTGTTTTTAGTTGAAAATCTTTATTTCTCTTTTCAATTGTTTCTACCTTAGGAATGAATCCCTTCATGTCATTTTATCACATGACAAGGTAGTGTTTAATTTCTCACCGTCAATTAAGAAAGTGAGACTCATACATAACATTGTCATGTAATAAAATGACATGAGATAATCCATTTCGCCCGATTACATAGCAATAGAGGTAAGAGTACAAATAAGTACAAAGCGAGAACATTTACAAGCTGAGGCAGCTGGTGTCGTGGTGTAGTTGGTTATCACGTCAGTCTAACACACTGAAGGTCTCCGGTTCGAGTCCGGGCGACGCCATTATCTATATTTTTTTTTTCTTTTTCCTTTTCGGCATTTGACATTTGCACGCAGCAGTTATTTTATCGATCTCGACGAAAATACGGTGGTTATTGGTCCTCTACTCTGGGTCGTCTTCTGTCCCGCAGTTTCCATTTCACTCACTCAGCTCTGTCAACTNAAAAAAGAAAAAGGAAAACTTGTAACTAAACATGGAGAGGAGCAGGAGGGCTACGAGGGCGAAACAGAAGCAGGACTTAGCATCCCTCCTCCGCAAATCGTGGTACCACCTGAGGCTCTCCGTTCGCTACCCATCTAGGGTTCCCACATGGGACGCCATCCTCCTCACCGCCGCCAGCCCCGAGCAGGCCCAGCTCTACAACTGGCAGCTCCGCCGCGCCAAGCGCATGGGCCGGATCGCCCCATCCACGGTCACACTCGCCGTACCCGATCCGGACGGCCAGCGGATCGGATCCGGAGCTGCCACTCTCAATGCCATCCACGCCCTCGCTCTCCACTACCGCTACCTTCCCTCCCAGGTACGATTCGTCTATATTGGATCAAGCCCTTACTACTAGGCCTATGGGGTTGCACCCATCGAATCCTAAGGGTGACGCTTACCAAATTAAACCAACAGATTAATAATGCAAAAAGTAGCATTTCCCCCCTTAGAATTATGTTATTTGAATTGAAGGACTGTTTTGCAGGTTGCAACCACTAATGGCAGTGCTGAATCTGCTGATGCTTCCTCTCTTGAGGTAATGGTGAACTTGATGGCGAAGAAGCATATACTGTTGCTGCATGCGGGAGGGGATTCGAAGAGGGTCCCATGGGCTAACCCTATGGGAAAAGTGTTCCTGCCTCTTCCCTATTTGGCCGCAGATGACCCGGATGGGCCGGTTCCGCTGCTTTTCGACCATATTCTTGCTATTGCTTCTTGTGCCAGACAAGCTTTTGGAGATGAAGGTTGTTTTCTATGTTCTTAACTTCATACATAGTTTACATGCATTCATGTAACTGAAATTTGTCTTTACTTTATAAGATTTAAACTATACGTTTTTCCCCCTTCCTTTGTAATGACAAAACGTGAGGGGAAGTGTTTTATAAGTTGCATCAGCAAAGTTTACTTTCCACCACTGCTATTCTTTGTCAGCATCCTAATGTGCATGCACAAGAAGGGGACCTTTTTTATAACAGTCACTATTCTACTCAAAGGGAATTTTTCGCTGACTTTTTTTCCCAGTGTTAGTCATAACTGATGTTTGCTTATGGGATTCGTTCAATCTTTGCAGGGGGAATGCTAACCATGACTGGTGATGTTCTTCCTTGTTTTGATGCGTCTGTCATGACTCTTCCTCAAGACACTTCATGCATCATCACTGTTCCAATCACCCTTGATGTTGCTTCAAACCATGGAGTTATTGTTGCAGCTGAAGCTGAACATTCAACTCCAAATTTTGCAGTCAGTTTAGTGGATAATCTTCTGCAGAAACCTAGTGTAGAAGAGCTAGTTAAAAGTAAGGCAGTTCTAGCTGATGGTAGAACACTTCTTGATACTGGAATAATAGCAGTTAGAGGCAAGGCGTGGTCGGAGCTTGTTACTCTTGCATGTTCCTCTCCGCAAATGATTTCAGAGCTCCTGAAAAGCAGAAAGGAGGTATACTACATTGTTTGGTATGAACATATTACTTGGCATTATAGATGGTAAAGAAAAGAAAGAAATGGATCGACAAATTCTTTGTTTTGCTTTTGAATACGGGTAAGGAAAACAAATTAATCGAAATTATGTTCATTTGATTTGAAAAATAATTATGGAATTTGTTTGTGTTGTGCAGATGAGCTTATATGAAGATTTGGTTGCTGCTTGGGTACCTGCAAAGCATGAGTGGTTGAGAAAGCGCCCTTTGGGTGAAGAACTAGTCAATAGATTGGGAAAACAGAAGATGTTCAGCTACTGTGCCTGTATGTCAAACCTGATTGCAATCTTATCTGTATCTGCGTTGTTCCTCTATCTACATGTAAAAAATTATTCTTTCTTGTATTGTTCTGTTACAGATGATTTGCTGTTCTTGCATTTTGGGACCTCAAATGAAGTTCTAGATCACCTTAGTGGAGTTGGTTCAGAATTGGTAGGTAGAAGACACCTGTGTTCTATTCCAGCTACAACTGCATCTGACATTACAGCGTCGGCTGTTATTCTTTCTAGTAAAATTGCACCTGGAGTCTCTATTGGAGAAGATTCTCTCATATATGATTCATCCATTTCTGGTGAAATACAAATTGGCTCCTTGTGTATAGTGGTTGGAGTCAACATTTCTCTAGATAACTATATTAGCTCTGAAGATTCAATCAAATTCATGCTTCCAGATCGCCATTGTCTTTGGGAGGTTCCCTTGGTTGGGAGTGGAGAGCGAGTCTTAGTATATTGTGGCCTTCATGATAATCCCAAAAGTTCACTTTCTAAAGATGGTATATTTTGTGGGAAACCCTGGAAGAAAGTTTTACGCGATTTAGGTATTCAAGAAAGTGATTTATGGGGGTCCTCAGGCACTGATGAGAAGTGCTTATGGAATTCAAAAATATTCCCCATACTTCCTTATGCTCAGATGCTTAAAGTTGCTCTGTGGTTGATGGGCTTGGCTAAACAAAAAACTGAACACATGCTTTCCTTGTGGAAATCTTCTCGTCGCATCAGCCTAGAGGAATTGCATAGATCAATTGATTTCTCAACAATGTGCATAGGTTCTAGCAATCACCAAGCTGATCTTGCAGCAGGAATTGCAAAAGCTTGCATTAGCTATGGAATGCTGGGTCGAAATTTGTCTCAATTATGTGAGGAAATTCTTCAAAAGGAGGGTTCGGGAGTTGAAATATGTAAGGATTTTCTAGCTATGTGTCCAAAAGTTCAGGAGCAGAGCTCCAATATACTTCCTAAAAGCCGGGCATATCAGGTGCAAGTTGATCTTCTTCGAGCTTGCAATGATGAAGGGACAGCATGCAAGTTGGAGCACAAAGTTTGGGCTGCTGTGGCTGATGAAACTGCTTCAGCGGTTAGATACGGATTTAAAGGTACAGGCTTTCATCCTGGCCCAAGATATCATATTCACGAAAGAAAAAAATATAAAATTGCAGTTCAGTGCAATTTGCATTCCATTTTTATTTAAGGGAGAAGCAGGGAGGAGGAATCTTGGTACAACTACAACTTTGATTACTTGACTTTTGCTTGATTTAGCATTCAAGCATAAACATGAATCATCAAACGATTTTTTCTTTCAGCAAGGCATAATGAATTGGAAATTTTTTTTTTTCCTTCCATGACATTGTGCTTAAGAGCATAATTAGAACAAACTATAAACTACCTGTTTGCATCAAATAAAGAAATAAAAATCGTAAGTGTGCTGGTTATTTAAAATGAATGCTTAAGTATTTAAACTATTGAATATTCAATTTTTTCTTTGAAGATAAAATAGTTGGATATGGGAGATAGCATTTAGGTCTGATTTGTAGTTGGTTGTATTAGTTTCTCCCAAAATTATCAGAGTATATTCTAGACTCCCAATATTGCATTATAAAGTGGAAATAGTTCAGGAGTCTTTTGACACAAAATGACATATTATAGCTTACTGTGGGTGTGTTTTTTTCCTACTAATGGCAGACATCATATTCTCTATTCTCATATTTGAATAACTAGTGTGTTCCTTCAGAATTTATACAAAAAAAAATTAGAAAAAGAATTTTCTGAAGCTGAATTCAGCCTCTTTCTGTAGAACATTTGTCAGAGTCTCCTGGAAGCCTCTCGTGTCATGAGTACCAGAATAGCCATCACAATGGCTGCACTAGTCAGCCTTTCCATTCTAGAAGGGTAAAAGTAGAATTGCCTGTTCGCATAGATTTTGTTGGGGGTTGGAGCGATACCCCTCCATGGAGCATCGAGCGTGCTGGATGTGTTCTAAATATGGCCATAAGCTTGGAAGGTTCTCCTCCAATTGGCACCATCATAGAGACAACTAAAACGCCAGGAGTATTAATTACTGATGAAGTAAACAACCAGTTATATATCGAAGATTATAAATCTATTTCTGCTCCATTTGATGGAGATGATCCATTCCGGTTAGTCAAGTCTGCATTACTTGTGACTGGCATTATTCATGACAACATTCTTGTAGATATGGGCATGCAAATCAAGACATGGGCCAATGTTCCCCGTGGTAGCGGATTGGGTACTTCTAGTATCTTAGCTGCGGCAGTAGTGAAAGGGCTTCTCCAGATAATTGATGGGGATGCCAGCACTGAGAATGTTGCTAGACTTGTTTTGGTGTTAGAACAACTCATGGGTACTGGAGGCGGCTGGCAGGACCAAATTGGGGGTTTATACCCTGGGATTAAATGTACTTCAAGCTTTCCTGGAATTCCGTTGCGACTTCAAGTCATTCCCCTGTTAGCTTCACCTCAGTTGATTTTTGCGTTGCAGCAACGGCTACTTGTGGTATTTACTGGTCAAGTAAGTATAAGTTTATAGTATGAATTTGCGTATTGTTGTTCCTGCACAGACAATCTGCATCAAGGAGACGCTTTTGTGTGTTATTTGTATTCTCAAAATAGCCTAAAAGCTTGTAGTATGTTGATCTTGTAAACATATATCTATAGGTAAATTTTTCAATGTTGCTTTCAATAATTTTTCTGGTAAGTTTTTTATGTTAGCATACTGAAATTATTTGTATGTGGGCTTAGATTTTTTTTGGTTTTGTGACATTTTCTTCATAGATTAGAGCATGAGCCTGTGGCGGTAAGACGGTTGGATAGTGACCTAATTGTTCATGAATTCTAGTTGAGGAAACAGAGTTTTTGCTCACAATGGTGACTGGTGATGCTCAGCTGTATACATCTAACTCTCCCAATCCCAAAACCCAATGATAGATACAGCATTACACTAGGCTTCCTTTACATCAAGTTTACTTCAGAAACACACCGATATCATAACCCAAATCAATAAGCACATATGACTACTTTTTCCTATTACTGGGAGTGGGAACCAGAAAAATAGATCAATCAAACTTCTGTGCTCTTTCTGTGTTGCTTATTAGCCAACCTAGAAAACGTTCACNTGGTCGTGTTTTGTACTTTAAGGTAAAGATGCAAACATAATGAGATTAGGTACCAATAAATCTCAGGATGTCTTTGGACTTACACATACAGTTTTTGTGGCTATTCCCTCTGGTTTCATGGAATGGCTTATTAATTTCGAAGACTATTTTTTGTTACGGCAACCTTTTTTCTCTTTTATGAGAAGTTTCAATCATTGGACATGTTCAAGTAATTTAAGACTGAGCTAAAAATCAACTTGGCAAAAGCATTAAGGTCATCTATTTTGACTATAGTGGTAGATACTATGGTAGATATGATGGATCAAGTGAACAACATCTAGGATTATATGCCAAATTCATATAGAAGTATTGTATCATCTCTCTATGTACATATCATGCTAGGTACTCCTAGTATGAATGGAATTATTGAGGGACAAAATAAAACATTAAAGTACATAGAAGTATGATTAATCACACTATCTTACAAGAATCACTCTTGGAAGAGTCATAAAAGTTGCAGCCTATATCTTTAAGAAAGTTCCAACTAAAGTAGTGACTTAAATCCCTTTATGAATTATGAACTGGAAAAAAGTCAATATAAGGTATTTAGACTTATGGGGTTGTCCAGCTAAGGCATTCAAACATGAGTCTTGTCACCCACAATAAAAGGGAGTAGTACCTTTGTCTTCTAGAGCTTTGACTTTTCCACATCAAGTTCAGGTACAAATTGTTGCTTGCATTCAGAGACAAGTTGAGAAGAAGAAGTTATTACTTTTAGGTTCTTGGAAGCCATGGAAATGAGGACTTGTGGGGCCTAATGAGTAGCTAGAGAGAAAAAAAATGGGTTTGAGAGGATAAAAGAAGAAAAAAAAGAAGAACTTTTCTTTAAATGAAGAGGTGATTAGAAAATGCTCAAGCAAGAGTAAATAAAAACCCAAGCTGAGGCTTTTACAACCCCTCGTAGCATTAATAAGAAGATACAGGTAGAGGGGACATGCACGTCCCATTAGAGGAAATCTCACAGTTATAACTGCTCTGGGATATAGACTATATCAAATCGTGAGAAAGAAAGAGGTCATCATTACGGTTAATAGAAAACCCAAACGTCAAGGTTTAAATAAATTATTTTTTAATAAATAACTATTAAATGGGAAACTCAAAGTTAATGAAGTCAAAATTAAGGAGTGGCCAAATATTATAACACAAAGGCATGTTACATAAAAGAACAAATTATTCAAAACAACTAAAATTTGTCA
>QANU01063326.1:151491-163620 GCA_003254905.1 Nissolia schottii
AAAAAAAAAAAAAAACTTATGATATATAATATGGATTTGTCGTTGATCAGAAGAGGCTTTGGTCAGCTAACCACGCATTGCCACGCACATTCCATACACATTATTATGTTTTATATTTATTTTTAAATAATATCATGAAATATAAAAAAAATAATATGCATATAGTTGTTGATCAATTATGATGATGGTGTGTGGGGCCCGGGTCCTATATAGTAGCAAAAAGTCGCACTCTTTTCTGCTAAAGAAACGGTGTGGAGTGGAGTGGAGTGGCAGAGTGAGAGATTGAGAAATGGGTTTGCTTAGCAACAAAGTGGAGAGAGATGAGATCAAGCCTGGCGACCACATCTACACTTACAGAGCTGTCTTCACATACTCCCATCATGGTCTCTCTCTCTCCCCTCAATTTGCACATTCCATCATTTCTGTTTAATTCAATAATTTTTGTGTGTTATTTTTTTCACAATGTGGGTTCTTTATTTGGAATTTCAGCAATTCACTTTTCTGCACTACTGTTGCTTCACTCTTTTCTTCTTGTTTCTTGGGTGCAAAATTCTGCTTTTTTATTCCCTTGATTTGATTTGTGTGTATATATTTACTGAATTGTGGAAAAGTGGGTCGGTGCTGATGATGTTCTTCAATGATCCACGCTGGGGAAAAGCATTTCTGTGTTCTGTCAATTCAATTTGGGGTTTTCGTAATTTGCAAGAAAAATTGTGCTTTTTTGACTTTTGCTGATGGGTAGGTGTTGCAGAGGAATTCTTTTGTTGTTTTCAACGTATGTGTTTTTCGGTGTGATGTTTGCTGGGTCCCGTGAAGCTTGTTTCTCCTACTCATCTTGTTATTCCCTATTGTTTGATTTTGGTTTTCCCATCTTCCTTGTGAATTGCGTTAGAAATACACACTACTCAACAAATTGTAATTTTTCTTTACCTTCAAGTGTATGGATTCAGATTCAGGTTCTTTATTTATATACATATCCTTCCATCATTGGCACAATAAGGATCTTGAGCTAAGCTTCATGTTTACGAAGCATAACAACACTTATGTAAATTTCCAATTGGTGTCGAATTAAGATTTTGGAGCAGATTATATCTGGGATTGGGCATGTGACATGAACAAATTTTGTGATAATTGTTGGACTAGTAGTTCTCTACGTCTATGATTTAATTGATTAGGTCTTAAGTATTCCATATACATTGTTGTGAGTCGCTTAATAATAGTAACCAGAAATAGAATGTGTAGTGAAAAAGAACAATTTGTTGTTGCTGTTGTTTTTATTTTGTCGAAGTGAGGAAGCATAGTCCTCCAGTAACTGGGCGATGAGATTTGAGATTTTGAGTTTGACCATCCGACAGCTCATCATTTTGCAGATTTTCATATGAACTAACTGATTAGTTTCCGAAGTATCGAATCCTTCATATTCCACTTTAATTATTTTTAACTCCTATGGGACAGAACTTTTGTAATGGGACAAACTTCCTGCCATGGGTGATGAAAGTAACTATACTAGTTTTCGGAATCATCCTTACATTTTCTATGCATAGTCATAGTTCAATGAAATAGTACAGTGGCTTTGGACAATGGAAGTTTTGTTTTAGGTGGTCATGAATCTGAAATTTCTTGATTGGGCATGATATTACATCGACGACAACAATTAATCTTTGTCTCACTATGTGGGGTTAACTACATGGATCAAAACACCTCATAGTGCTTTATCTTGGACTATGTGTGCACTCAAGTCTGAGAACCTTGATTGAGCATGATGTTACTGGAAGCATATACCTTTAGTAGTCACTTTATGCTCGTTCTTAACAATGTTGGTGTTTAGGCATGTCCATCACTGCAGGTTTGCTGTTAAGTTGAAATCCTTTTGTTGATGTCAACAGCTGTGATTGGTAGCATATAGAAGTTATAGTGGCTATCACTGTGTTAGCAGGGTATAAAAGAAAATATTCTTTTTGTGATGGAGCTCGGATTTGTAGTGAAAATTCCAAGTACTTGTCTGTTCAAATGTGGATTTATATATATATATATATATATATATATATATATATATCTATATATATCTATATATGCTATTAATGTTTTAGCTAGATATTGGACATTTGTTTTATGTCTTGGTAATTTTGTTACATTCTTTTCATAGATTTATGCCACTGATATTTAAGTTTTCAAGTTAGATTGTGCAGCAAAATAACAAGGTTTATTTTGCCATGAAGATATGCATAGCCATTATTTTTACCGCTTAGGGTGTGTTTGCGACTTAGGTTTAGGAGGGAAAAGAAAGGTTTTGAGGGGTCTTAGTCATGATTTTTACATGTAATATGACTAAGCCCCTCAAAACCTTTCCTTCCTCCTCCTAAACCCAACTCACAAACACACCCTTAAGAAAAATTGTGGAAAATCATAATGTTATGAACTATGTCAATTATAACAGCCGTGTAATCGTTTAATGTTAGTTCTAGTTGTCTCAAATTTGTAAGGCTTCTTGTATATCAAGTTAAATTTTTACGTAATCTTTTCATGTGTGATGTCTTGCCATTAATTTTTTTATATCATTTGTTTTATCTGGGTCTCACCTTCTAAATCAATGGTGAGAGATCTCACATAATAAAATCATGAGAAAATTTAACATTAGAGGATTCATTCCTAGACGGTCGTGCATATAGTTAGTGGTCAATGATGAAAGAGTAACTTACTGGACAGATACCTGTGCTTCCACTTGTGGTTAGCTCTTCATTATGTTTGGCATTTGTAACATAATTCAGTTTATACTGTCTGCCTTTGTACTGCGTTATTGTTAATGGTATTTTAGCTTTCCATAGCTTTAGTTTCCAAGACCTCTACTGCTTTCTAGTCCTTACAGTGCAAATGCTATTCCACCATCACTTTCGTTGGTTCATTTTGTTTAGTTTGTAGGCAAATTCCTCAAACAAGTCGACGTAGCTGTTGGCAAATAACATTTTTTATGTAGCATCAAAGCTTGCATCTTACTAGAGTTGATAGGACAAAGATCTAACACGTCAAATTTCAAAATGGATTTAGCAAATCTTGTACGTTGAATCAAAGCTCAAAATCTAAGCTACTTTGAATCTACTACCATGCAGGTATTTTTGTTGGTGGAAGCAAGGTTGTACACTTCAGACCAGAGCAAAACTTTAAGTCAATCACCGAGACATCTTCGAACCTGGATGATCCAACATCAAGCCCATGTCCAACCTTTCCTGATTGTGGGTTCAGGCAGCCAAACAGTGGCGTAGTTCTTTCTTGCCTAGACTGCTTCCTCCGGAACGGATCCCTTTACTGCTTTGAGTATGGGGTTTCGCCATCAGTTTTCCTTACCAGAATAAGGGGCGGCACATGCACTACTGCATTACCTGATCCACAGGAGACCGTCATCCATCGAGCGATGTATCTTCTTCAAAACGGCTTTGGTAACTATGATGTGTTTCAGAACAACTGTGAGGATTTCGCCTTGTACTGCAAGACTGGTCTTTTGGTAGTGGACAAGCAAGGCGTCGGAAGAAGCGGCCAAGCTTCGTCCGTTATCGGTGCTCCGCTGGCCGCAATGCTTTCTTCTCCCCTCAAGTTGCTAATGCCAAGCCCTGTCGGCGTGGCAACGGTAACAGCCGGTATGTACTGCATGAGCAGGTATGCAACTGACATCGGTATCAGAAGTGACGTGATCAAGGTTGGAGTAGAAGATTTGGCTGTGAACCTGGGATGGACTTGTACTGATGAGGATGGGGAGGAGGAGGAACCTGGAGATGAAACTTCAAACACGCAGATTACCACTACTACAAGATGACTTGGCTTTCAATCCATCCTTGTGCACGTGAAACTGCTTTGTGTGACATTGTTGGTCAATATTATTAGTTGATACATAGGTGATGGGGCATTCATGTTGCATCTTCTGGACTACCATATAAGATTCAACTGATGACTAGTTTTTTTTTTCCCTTCTTTTCAAAAAGGGTATTGGTATTGGTGTCTAGCTATTCAAGTTGTGCATGGGATGATATGACAGTAATACTTAGTAGTAACCAATAAACAGGTAAAGTATAATCAGATACTCTTTTTGAGATATAGCTTTCCTTTTGATCGCTCAGAATTCAACGTTCTACCTTCAGTAAGAAAGTAGAAACTCAACCATTTTGATGTGCAGCATAAAAGATGTTCTTTTTCTTCTTTTATGATGTGGAAAGACATTTTTTTTTATTGACAGTTAATCATGCTTATTGATTAACAGTGAGATGGGAACTAATGCATGCATGTGTAGATTGGTTCTATCTATGTACCTCCTTTGAAGTGAGAATGAATTGTTTACCTTCCACGGTCATCAAAATAGAAACTTGAAGAAAGAAGAAAGTCAGGCGAATTTATAATTTATAATAATATTTATTAGGGATGGATGCAAAGTTTAGTTTTGTAGTATTATCCAAACCAACAAAGAAACAGATGAAGAATCAATAAATAATAATAAAATAATTTTTAAGGGATAGGTTATGAGAAGAGGAGGAAAGGTATGTGAAGGAGGATCTGAACAGTAGGAACACGGAGTGGTTCAGGTGCCCTGGGGTCTGGACCACCTACATCCTCATCCTCTCCGTCTTCCGCTGCTCCCCTGGCTTCGCCCGCCTGGATATCTGTAAAAATCATGCAGCTGTTTGCCATTTTTGTCCTTTAATCTCTCTTATCCTTCTCTCCTTCTGGAAAAAGAAAAAGGTGCACCTTTGTATAGACTTTCAGAACTAGAAGGGTACTCTAGTATAGTATGTAATGTTTCCTGCCTACTGTTTTTGCTGCTTCTTAGGAGTAATATCGGGTTATTTTTTGTACATTAGAGCAGTATGTGTATCAGATTATCACACTGCTTTATAAATGTGCCATGCTTTCACTTCCGATCCTTTGATTAATCCCTTGCACGAAATCTTGCGTAGGAGCTTGTGAACCATTCATGTTGATGAATAAAAGGAAAGCAAAGAAAGAAAGATGGATTGCCTTAGTGAGAGTTATTATAACTGCAAGAAATTTCTGTCAAGTATCATTGTCTTTTTCTCTTTGATGATAGCTTGTGAAATTTCGTCTAATACAGTGGGTGTACTTAGAACAAATGCAATGTGCACAAATGTAAGGAGCACATCACCCACACAGTAAAATGAGATAGCATAATCTGAGTGTTTAGATAGTGAGATCAAACTAGTTTTATTAAGATGATGATAAAAACTATACAAATATAAATTGATGTGTGTTTATGTAGGCGGCATAATTAGATTTGTGTGCCCCAGAACAGAGTACATCACAATATTGATGGATACATATACTGATGTATACATGCAGAATCATATATTATTGATGTAAATTTGTGTACAATATTGGAATTGTATGCTAGTGCTATTCGGCTGCAATTTCTGTTAACTTTCAATCACACACTGACTGACACTTGGTATTCATAGAAGTTTTCTTGTGGAAATTCTTTTGGGGGCTATATAGCACCCCCCTTTTTGCATTGCCTCATTTTCTTTGGTTAAGTTAACCAGTTAGTCCCAGAACTTTTTAAAATAAATGAAATAGTTTTTTTATACTTTCAAAGTACTACACTAGATCTCTAGGCCTGCAAAATGTTTGTAATTGGGTCCTAGGTGATGTATTAGTTACTCTCTCTTTAAGATGGTGTGATATTGCATCTCCTAATTCAATAGGTATATACCATAAAAATGATGAGATTTTAGAATATTTTGTTTTCGTTGACGGAATTTTGACACATACGCGGCCAAAGACTCTATTAAAATGTTTTATAAATTTAGGAGTTCAATTACAAACTGTTAAAAGTATAGGATTTATTTAATTTTTAAAAGTTCAAAACCCAATATTAGAGATTTTGGAGGAGTAATGGAGATCAGAACCCTATATTACTCGTGTGTTTGTAGAATCAATATAACATTGTTAAAATGCACATTCCATGCATAATGTATTTCCATTTCCTAGCCTCTAGCCCAAATATTCCATTGAGTCCATAAAGAATTTTAGCAATAGACTGAATTTAAACATCTTATTGTTGACCCAAAAAAAAAAAACCATCTTATTGAAAAGTTTTTAAAGCTTATTGAGAACCCGTTTATAGATAAATAAGGTTGTTAAAATCAAGATCTTACGTCATATTAAAAGAGTAAAATAAAAACGTGAAATTGTAACTGATAGTAGTGAGATATGTTAATTTCTTTAAAATTATAAAATTTTAAGATTTAAATTAAATCTTAACAACATTAGTGTGGTGAGCTTTGATAATTGATTTATATATATATATATGAAAAAATTCAGATGAATATAATATTTTGAAATGATTTGAAATTCAATATTAAGTCATTAGATATTTGGTTAATTTAGAATGAAGGTATATTCGAGTCTTATTAAAGTTAGATCTAATATATTATTTTTAATTTGTAAGTGTCGTTAAATTACTCTATGAATGAAATTCTTCTTTTCTCTCATGAAAAAAATATTAAGTCATTAGGAGTAAGTTAGTAAAAAGGGATTTTAATATAGTGGGTAAGAAATGGGCTTATATTTTAAAAGAGTGTAAATTTGATTCTCATTGTCAATGTGAAAGTCACTTTGGTGGGTGATCTGTATGTAATTTTATAAGCACTCAAAAAATTTAAAGACATGTTCTAATCTTAATAAAATTATTAATGTTAAATCCACCTAATTTTTTTGTTAATTAAAAAAATATGTTCAAACATTCAGTATTAACAATATACTTAAAAAAAAAAAAGAAGCAAATATTCTGATTTTGGAAGTGCTGTGTCGACAATATTTTTATGCAACTACCTACAATTTCTTCAATTTAGAAAGCAATCACAATTCTTAGTGTGCAATACGAGTATAACATGACATGACCTAGTGGGTTGGAGGCGCCATTGCTTTGTTCACCCCTTCCTGCAAATTGCGATCTTCTTAGAGATGATGGTTTCTCTTATGAGACAGTATTCTTAGCCTCTCTTTTTTATTTTTGTCTTTATTTCGTTCTAATTTGTTGGGCCATGTAACATACCAAAAAAAAAAAAAAATGGTCTCCTGAGAGCTGCTCCACAAGTGAGCCAATTAACTATTTCAGTGTTCCGCAAATGTTTCATCAAAACAGATAGTCACGTAAAATGAACAAAACTCTTCTCAGCATAACAAGAAAATAGCAAGAAGAAAACTTAAGCAATCTCAAATTAATTGATACCCCACTTAGGAAAGAGAAATAATATTTTTACACCAAAAAGTAAAGGAACATCGTACATTTTGTGAGAGAAGTGAGAAAAAGAAACAAAGTTGAGAGAAGAAGTAGGTAGTGGGTCTCATATATTTTGTGAGAAGGGGTGATTAAGATGATAAGATGTACAAATAACACCGCCTTAAAAAAAATATTAATGAAGTTTAAGAAATAAAACATCAAATTAATCTTTAGAGTTTACAACTTTAATTAAATTTATTCTCATAGTTTTAAATCGATCAAATACGTCTTGTACTTGGCAACTGTTAATTAAATTAGTCATTCCGATAGAGATGCAAAATGATTAATTTGATTGACATTTGTCAACTAAATTTGATTGATACTACAAACTTGAGGGATTGATTTGATGATTTAAGTATAAGAGGGTTTAATATTAATCATTTCAGTAGAGTCACAACATGTTATTAAATTTTTTGAATGCAATTATAAACATGCTTACGGATCATCCACTAAAGTAATCTTGACCTTGGCAGTGAGAATCAAATTCATATTCTTGAAAGAATATAGACTCATTTTTGTATCAACTGTGGAACCACCTTCAGCGTCAGAAAAAGAAACAGACACTTAACTATTTGTTTCACTTTCAGGGGATGGTACTTATTACTTGCAACAAATTATATCAGTTAATAATTCCAACAACAACTGTTAAACAAAGTGGAATAAAGAACTTTTTGTTTGATTTTCAAAGATATTATTCGTGCACCCCAATTAAGGAGAACAAATTGGCCAAGTAGCTATAGAGTGTGGCATGAGAAGAAAGCCAACACATTAACTAAAGGTGTTTTGTCTGCCAATTGAAGTTGCTGGAAGTGAAAACACACAAGTGAGATCATGGCAAAGAAATAATACTAGTTAATTAATTAGTCCTCAACATGTGAAGGCATTGACCTAGGTGAATGAAGGAAAATGATTTCCACTTGGGCCAAGAGAATGTTTTGAGGGCCCCACTAAATTACCGAAAGAAAAAGGCGGGGGCTCTTATGGAGAATTTTCTTTAGCCTTTGCGCATGCTATGATTAAAAAATATTTAACTGTTTAAATGGTTTAACACTTATTCTTTTTAAATACGGTTTTGATTTTGAATTTTGTAAATAAAAAAAATTAATGTTGTAAAAGTTTTACTATTATAATAGATTAAGTTAACTCAAATCAAATTAGGTGGAGTCTAATAAGTTTTAATTACAGAAGATTTTGATTAAAAATAATAATAATTAAAAAGCGGGGAGATGAACGGATGACACAAGAAAATCATCTCATGGAATTGAGGATCTGTCATGTAGTCATGAATCTTTCCAATTAAAAGTAAGAGGGCAAGTGGGTGACCATTGCATTAGGTTAGGTGTTTGGTTGTGGGCAGGTATATAAGAGTTGTCCAATTTTGTTAATTAATTATATGACACTTGCTGTTCTAATTAATGCATGCACTTACTTAACAATATGGTTTACACTCATTCCTATAACTAGCTTGCATTAGAAGTGTGTTTGTGTGACGTCCTCATCAGCTAAATTAAACATCCCCTTGTTTTCTCCCCCTTCAATTTTCTTTTCCTAAATTTCATCCTAATAATTCCACCAAGTGCTTTCATAGTTGGAAAGAATCTCGGATGTGATAATTTAGATATTAAAGCTGACAACCCCACTAAATTTTGCATAGACATGGATAGAAATAGTAACAAGAGAATTTATATAGAGCACAAAGCACTCAACCAAATATATACTCTATATATATATGAGCGTGATGCCCGTTGTTAATCAAAAAGAAAAATATATACTATATATATAATAATTGTGGTTATTACAAACTTGAAGAATATCTGATCAGACTCTTTTCCTTAATCAATCATCAAAAGTCACATTTGGACCAAATCTTTGAAAGCATACAACAATAAAGATGATTGATATCTCCCTCTCTCATAGAAGAACTCGTGAATACAAGTTGCATGACTTGAGAAAAAGCATGCCCTATATTCACCTCTTCTTCTATCTATATACTTATACATAATAAAAAATTAAAAACAAACCAAGATCATGAGCTGTAAAAACCTCTCACATTGTTCGAATAATAGCAAATCAAGGTAATTAATATGTATACAAAACCAAAGTAGCCATATGTAGTAACCTATTGTTAGTTCTCAAATTAACAACTTCAAGCAGATGATAATAATAAGGATCCTCTCCATTTCATTTTTTTTTTTATCTTACCATGATGAGCCTTCACCAATCATTCCAGTCCAATACCCAGTTGTTGAATTTCCTTGCTCCTTATTTTGTTCCTCCACAGCTTCAACATGTCCGCCACCTGATGCAGCTGAAGAAAGATGCTTGATTTCTCCAAAAGGGAACAAAAGCCTCCCATTCTCACTGACCCCATTATAAGATGATCTGTTATTTCCAAGCCCATCAACAAATGAAAAGCCAAGGCTTGGTCTAACCTCTTGCATTGGAAACCCAGATGGAGGGTAAAGTGATGCATTATTGTTATCATTTGATGAGTTTGGCATCAAGGAATATTGAACATAATTAGAATTAGAAGCCATGATACTACTATGGTGGTGACCGGCATCGCCGGTTTCAAGCTTTGGCATGTCAACATATGTTGACATGCCATGATACTTATGATGATCCATAGCTGAATTAGGGAAAGCCAAATTAAGATCATGGCCTTGGCCTCCTCCTCCACCTTGCAGCATTTTAGGGCTTTGGGAAGAAGAGAGGCTAATTGGTGGGTTCAAGTCTGGAACCTTTGGTAATGATGATGATGAGATCATGTTATTAGGCTTCTTGGTGTTCTTCCTGGAACCGCCGCCAACAGGGACGTTTCTGAGGGAGCCTCCTTCAGTCCAGTACCTTCTGCAGGTTTTGCAGAAGTATCTGGGCTGAGTGAGGCTATAGTTGTTGTAGTAACAAAACTTGGTGTTTGTTGAGTTGCACCTAGGACAGTTCAATTGCTCTTGTGGCCTTGCCTTCTTCTCCATTAACACTGGCCCCCTATTTGTGCTATTATTATTGGGACCTACCCCTTCCATAACCCCCTCTCTCTCAACCTGCTCCAATTAACCTCGTAATTAAGAAAACAAAAAAGACAAAATAGAGAGAAGGTTGTTCATAATATATGGACACAAGATCATTTCAAGCTATGTGATAATATGCATGTTTGGAAATTGGCATGACCGATCCAAAATCAATTTTGATCAATTTAGAAGTGAAAACATTTCACATTTAGAGTTCCATACTTGATTATAAAGCTTTCTAACTGAAATCTGAACACGCTAAATTTCATGTTTATTACATGATAGATTATAGAGATGATTAAAATGCAATCAACAAGACAATCAAAAGAAGGTACCCATGTCATGAAAAAGGAAGAAAAAACAAGTAAAGGATTTGGAACTTAAGGAATCAATGATAATAACAATAGGCAGGTAATTCTTTTGTTTTTCCTGCTATTTGACAATTATATATATTATATATCACGAGAGCAAAAAAGATAAAGTAGAGGAAAAGGAAAAGGAAAAAAGCAGTGCCTTTGTATTTATTATTTAGGAGCTAGCTAGCTGATCAAACTTATCTTTTGGCAGAGAAAAGTGAGAAGATATATGTGGTTGACCTTGTAAAATTACCATGAACATCATCTCCAATTCATATTGCTATAAAGTTGGAAGAAAAAAAAAGATATATACGAACAACTCTTGAATCTACTGACCAATCTTGATATTAGGGTAAGCTTTTTAAGTAAACCCAATCTCAATAAATAGCTAAGAATTTGTGCATATATCAAAGAAAGCCATGAATAATTCAAAGAAGAAAATTAAAAAGAGAAAGGGAAGGGATGACAATTGAGAGAGAGAGAGAGAGAGAGAGAGAGAGAGAGATGACACACCTTAGCTTGTTAATTTGTCTGCAACCGGTCCTTAGTGCAAGAAAGAATGTTTTAGTTCTTTTGTGGGGTGGCTTTATCTGTTGCCTTACTTTATCAGTGATGCAAAGGAAATAAAGAAAGAGAAAGACGGAGAAGAGAGGTGTGTGTGTCTGTTTTGACTATACTTTGCAATAACTCAATTCATTAATGATGCTTTATCCCTCAAGACACTCACTTTCTTTTAATTCATGTCCTATGAATGCTCCCTTTTTCTTTTTGTTATTAATTAATTAATTAATTCTAAATTGATTTCTTTTACTTTTCTTTTTGGTCTGCCTTTTTTTTTTGTTTTACCTGATGGAATAATGATTATGTACACTGGACCTATGGTTGGAGTTTTTGTTCTGAATCACATTATTATAATAACTCAATTGGATAATTATTAGATAATTACACTTATAAAGGTGTAGAGATTATAATGAACCCCACACATTTAGGATGTGGTTATCCATGAATTATCAAATTTAGTTGTTATAATATCATTTTTTTAAGCAATACAAATTCTTGAATTGTGCTATTTTGTATAACTTAAATAGATAAACAAGTGAACAACTAATCTCACAAAAACATAAGACCCGCGTGAAAAGAAAAGATGTAAACTAATAGGTCTTATATTTTTGTGAGAAAAATTGTTAGATCATCCACCCATTAAAATGCTAGAAATAACATTTCTCATAATCCTTTCCTAATGTTTCCTTTGTCAAACTATATATCTTTTTCTCTTGTCTATCAAAAAAATATATATATCTTTTTCTCTATTCAACAAAGGGGTCATTTTTTTAAGGTTTACGAGAGAGAGTGTGTATTAATTTGAATCTGCCTTAATTCATGCCTTCTTTTGACTGTCAAAGATGCTTTTTCTCAGCAATAAAAACTTTCCCATGTTTAATTATTTTCCCGTCGTTACATATATATATATATATATATA